>WEKX01003503.1:151867-189069 GCA_013390025.1 Pitta sordida
GCATGGCGGGTGGGGGGGCGGAGGAGGGGACCGTGACCAAACCCAGGTCTCCCAGGAGCGTATGGCCAGGGCAGGAGAACAGGCCAGGCAGTGGTGGGGCTGGACTGAGCAATGCTGGTGGGTTCTGGCAGAGCTGCGGGCTCGCCATGGCCTGCGTCTCTTCTCGCTTGAGCGCTCGTGCTGCTATGAGGCCCTGCTGCTGGATGAGGAGCGCGGCCGCCTCTTTGCTGGTGCCCAGAACCACCTCCTCTCCCTGGCCCTGGATGACATCAGCCAGCGGGACAGGAAGGTAACAATGGGGGAGACACTGGTGGGGTAGCCCCAGGCATACTGGGAGCTATGAGCATGCCCTTATCCACCTGCAGATCTACTGGCCAGCTCCAGTGGAGTGGAGGGAAGAATGCAACTGGGCTGGCAAGGACATCACTGTGAGTACCAGGGAGGTGGCAGGGAGATGCCAGGGGCCTGCCCCAGCACCACCTCACCCCCCATACCCTCCATCCCCAGGCTGAGTGCATGAACTTCNGGCTGGATGCTCCTCAGCTGGGCTGCCTCAGTTTCCCCACGGGCAGGAGCAGGAGGGCTTTTCCCAAAGCCCAATAGGTTTGGGATTGGATTAATGGGGGCTTAAAGACAGGGAGGGATGTGGCTCATGTCCCCTCCAATCACTAGGTTGAGCCCAGTGGGGGCTCCCCTCTTGCCATGCCTGTGGTTGTCCTACGCCGATGCTTGGGACTCTCCAGATACCATCAGCAGTATCAGGGAGGGATCGTGGTCTGGGGGCTGTGGGGAGGGGGCTGTAACCCGAGCTGAGGTCTTGCTTCTCTGCCCCAGCTGCAGCGCCACCAGCTAGACCCCGGCCATGAGCCGCACGCTGATCCTGCTCCTGCTTCTGCTGCGTGGCCTGGCTGCTGGCCGCCCCCCACCCGCTGCCACCCCCCGCCTCAAGCTGGCCTTCCCCGGTGAGCGTGGGATCTGGAGAGGGTGGGGGTATGTGAGGTGGGGGGAGGTGCACCAGAGCCATGTCAGCAGCACCCAACATTGTCCCAAGGGATAGGAGCATGCTGGGGGCAGAATAGTGGGAGGGGTGTGAAACCCCAATACTGATGCCTTCTCGGCACTCCTGCCACCCTCCCCATGGGCTACCTAGTGTTGGTACTGGCTACCATGTTCCTTGCCTGATGCATGTCCTTGAGGACATGTCTGCACTTGGGACCTCACTCCTGGCCCCCCAGCACATGCTGGCTCAGGCGCCCCTACCCCTATATGCACCATGGCAGCACTCCCTAGCCACAGCTGTGCCATGCCTGGTGGGAAAGCTGTGCTGGACAGAGAGCTGGTGCTGTGTCCTGACTGGCCACTCCGTGGGCTCCAGCACAGTGCAGGGGGCTTTGTCCAGCAGCAGAGACCCAGCGAGAGCTCTCCTCCCAGCCTGACAAAGGGCTGATTGTTCCCGCCTCGGTGGGATTAGCTCCGCAGGGCAGGGAATGGCCCCTTCTTCCCCGCCGCCTGCCACTGGGTGGGTGGTGAACAGATGGGTGCTGGGAGGCATGGAATTAGGTGCTGGGTGGTTCAGGAATGGGTGTCAGGCAGGGAACACAGGGATGGGTGTGGGGCTGGTGTGGGGATGAGTGATGGACCAGCTTGGGTTTAGTGAACCTGGTCAAGCCAGTNGTGCATGAACTTCGTGAAGATCCTGCACTCCTACAATCGGACCCACCTGTACGCCTGCGGCACCGGTGCTTTCCACCCGGTTTGTGTCTTCGTGGAGGCTGGCCAGCATGCAGAAGTGAGCCCCCCCCAGCACCACCATGGCCCCTGGCTGCCGCCACCTGCCCACCTCCCATCCTTACCCCTCTTCAGGAGCCTGTCTTCAAGCTGGACCCACACCGCACCGAGGATGGCAAGGGGAAGAGCCCATACGACCCCCGGCACACAGCTGCTTCCATCCTTGTGGGTAAGGGAGAGCCGAGCCTGGTGCTGGGTGCAGAGCGGCGTGGACTCCCTGCAGGGTCCCCTATAACACTTTCCTCGGTGCCTGCCAGGCGAGGAGCTCTACTCTGGGGTGGCCACTGATCTGATGGGCCGTGACTTTACCATCTTCCGCAGCCTGGGCCGGCGTCCCTCCATCCGCACAGAGCAGCATGACTCCCGCTGGCTCAACGGTCAGTGCTGGGGAGTGGGAGGGGAGGGAGGGCCGCTGACACCCCAGGATGGCATTGCTGCTCCCTGGAGGCATCAGGGCAATGAATTCTCCAGGCTCAGGTGTACCTTGTCCTCTGCTGCCTCCAGAGGGTGATTTCAGGGCTCCTCGTGTCCCCTGCACATCCGCAATGTCTCATGGGGTCACTTCCTCACTCTGCCTCTGCCCAGCAGCTGAGCAGGGTTGGTTCTGCAGGGTCCCTGTGGAGTAGAGGTAGTGGAGGCATTGGAGATGTTACCTCTCTGTCCCCAGAGCCCAAGTTCGTGGCCGTTTTTTGGGTGCCAGAGAGTGAGGACCCTGATGACGACAAGATCTACTTCTTCTTCCGTGAGACAGCAGTTGAGCGGCAACAGGGGCTGGGCAAGACCAGCTTTGCCCGCATTGGACAGATCTGCCGGGTGAGAGCATCTGTGGGCAGGTGGGCTGGGGGCTGAGGTGCCTGGGGATGCCACCTGCTGCTGCTGATACTGGTGCCCTCCTTCCCTGGCAGAATGACATGGGTGGGCAACGCAGCCTGGTGAACAAATGGACAACCTTCCTGAAGGCTCGGCTTGTCTGTGCTGTGCCGGGACCTGATGGGGCAGACACCCACTTCGATGAGCTCCGTGAGTGCAGAGGGACCCAGCCCCTTGGGGTAGCTGTGGGAGTTCCTGGCATATCAGAGCAGCACTAATGCCTTCCGTGCTTGCAGGGGATGTTTTCCTGCTGCAGACAAGGGACAAGCGCAACCCCCTGGTCTACGCCATCTTCTCCACCTCCAGGTCAAGCCCCCTCCCCGCCACTCTGCTCATACCCAGTGGTGCTCTCCTTGCCCCCTCACATCATCTCCTCTCTCTCCCACTAGCTCTGTTTTCCAGGGCTCAGCTGTCTGTGTCTACACCATGGCTGACATCCGCCGGGCTTTCCTAGGCCCCTTTGCACACAAGGAAGGTCCCAACTACCAGTGGGTGTCATACCAAGGGCGTGTGCCATACCCCCGCCCAGGCATGGTACGCGGTGTGGGGGTCCTGGCTGGTGCCAGCAGTGGGATGCCACTACCTGGGGTGGGATCAGTGGGGTGTGAGACGCCCTTAGCCAGTTCTGTCTCCCCACAGTGCCCCAGCAAAACCTTTGGTACCTTTGGCTCCACCAAGGACTTCCCAGATGAGGTGATCCAGTTTGCCCGGCACCACCCACTGATGTACAACCCTGTGTTGCCCCATGGCCAACGCCCTCTCTTCCTGCAAGCTGCTGTGCCCTACACCTTCACCCGCATCGCTGTGGACCGTGTCACTGCTGCTGATGGCCACTACGATGTCCTCTTCATTGGCACAGGCATGTGGTGGTCCCAGGGTTGGGGCAGTGGGGAAAAGTGGGAGGACACTGGGGCTGGGACTCCTGACCTCACCCCTCCCTGCTCGCAGATGTGGGTACAGTGCTGAAGGTGGTCTCAGTGCCCAAGGAGAGCTGGCACCGCATGGAGCCACTACTGCTGGAGGAGCTGCAGATCTTCCAGGTGAGGGTGGGAACTCCACATCTCCCCAGTCAGACCTCCCCACAGGAACTCCCTTGTGCTGCTCATCCTCCAAGTTGTGCCAGAGCGCTCCAGCTCCCAGGACATGGTAGCTGACAGCCCGCACGCCCAGATCCCCCCACGTACCCTTAACTCCTCCCCATGCTCTGCCCTCAGGATGCCTCCCCCATCACCAGCCTGCAGCTCTCCTCCAAGCGGGTAAGGGGGGACACTGGGCTGTCCCTATGTCCCACCATGGCTCTGCCTAACCCCATGCCATGACCTAGGGATGCTCAGCTCTGCTCTCCCCCCTCAGCATCAGCTCTACGCTGGCTCAGCTACAGCACTTGCCCAGCTGCCCCTGCACCGCTGCAGCGCCTATGGCAAAGCCTGTGCCGAGTGCTGCCTGGCCCGGGACCCGTATTGTGCCTGGGATGGCACCAGCTGCACCCGCTATGTGCCCAACACCAAGAGGTAGGTGACATGACAGTGTGTTGAGCTGGGGCTGCCAGCCTGCCTATGGTGAGGGGCACAGGTCATGGTGCCACAGCCCCTTCTCCTCCACCACCTTCCCACAGGCGTTTCCGCCGGCAGGACGTCCGCAACGGCGACCCCAACATGCTCTGCTCTGAAGGTGAGCTGGGACCCAGACAGAGGGTGGGGGTCAACCCTGCCATCAACCCTGCCATGGTCAGGGGCTGATGGCCAGGCCATGTCCCCACAGACCCCCGACGGGGCAGCGTGCCCCAGAAGCAACTCTATGGGGTGGAGGGCAGCACTGCTTTCCTGGAGTGTATTCCCAAATCCCTGCAAGCCCGTATCCTCTGGACATACCAACGCACCCTAGATGACACCCAGCAAGAGGTAGGCTCTCCCTGGCCAGGTGCCATTGGCAGAACTGTGCCGTGCTATACAATGCTGAGCTTTCTGCCCATCCCTGCGGGTGCTGCAGGTGCAGATGGACGAGCGGGTGGTGCAGACGGAGCGGGGCATCCTGCTGCGCAGTGTGCAGCGTGGTGACACCGGCCTCTACCTCTGCCACGCCACCGAGCACGGCTTCACCCAGCCCCTGCTGCAGCTCTCCCTGGAGGTGATCAGTGCCTGGCAGGCTGCTGGAGACCCCCAGCTCTCTGCCAGAGCTCCCAGCCACAAAGTCTGGTACCAGGACTTCCTCCAGCTTGTAGAGCGCCCACCACTGGGAGCCACAGACAAGGTCTGCCGTAGGCTCTGGAGCCGGGGAAGACCCCCACCACCCCCCCGCACCCATGCTGGAGCCCTTGGCCGTGGGCAGAATGAGGAGCCACGCAAAGCCCGCCGCCGGCGCACCCACGAAGGGCCACGGGCTGAGCGGGGCCCCCGCAGTGCATCCACCTGGTGACCCGGGTATTGGCCCTGGGTGCTGGGCTCTGCCTAGGAGTGGGGCCACAGGTGGGGCACAGCCTTGGCCGCCCTACCAGCAGCACTGCATGGGCAGTGGTGGGGGGTTGCAGGTCCGGGGTCACAGGAGGGCAGCCAGGCTGAGCAGCCCCCCAAGGGGCTGCCGACTGCTCTTTCCACCAGCTCCAGCACTGGTGGGGACACAGCCAGCTGCTGGCATTGCAGAGTCACCAAGATATTTATTAACGACTGTTACGATGAATGTAAACCTGCAGGGGCAGTCAGTGCTCCCCAGCATGGCGCTGCAGAGGGACAGCACGGCAGGTTCATCCTCAGATCCCAAGGGGGCTGCAGGCAGGATTGGGACCATGGAGGAGCAGGACAGGTGCTGGTGAGATGCTGCAGCCTAGCAGGAGGAGGGGGGCGCAAACGGGAGATGGGGGGGGGGGGGGGGGCACAAAGGGGGCACCCACCACCCTGGGTTTGGAGCAGTGGCATGGGGGACCTTGTACTAATCGAGCACAATAAAGCAGAGATTCAGCCCAGGGTCCTGCATCTGCCTCAGAGCCCCGTGAAGCACTTGGGGTGGTAGTTTGGTGCCCCAGTAGCATGGATCCCCCTGGCACTGAGCCAGGAGGTGGGGTGTTCAGCAGCACTTGGGGGGCTGGGGGAGCCAAGACCTGCAGAGACACCACCAAGGTTTATGGGGCCCTTCCAGGCTTCCAGCTCACCATGCTTTCAGTTCCACTTTCATTTCTGGAAGATGAAAACTGAAACCTCTACAGTGCCAATAGGCAGCAATTAAGGCAGTGACCAAAGGTGACCTGTCTGCTGCTTCTCACTGCCTGGGGTGGCATCAGGACCCCTGGTGGCACTGGCCACATCCTCTGGTGACACCATGGCACCAGCACGAGCCTTATCGTAGCACTGGGTGTGCCCCCACCCAGATACTTGAGCTGCCGGCTTGGGCACAAGCAGACGCTGCTGCAGGCAGGAGAAGGCAGAGGGGAGGCAGAGGATGGAGTTGGTTTTTTCTCCTGAGGTCCTGCTGGCAGCAGGCTGGTATCCCTGACCCCACCAGGCACCCTGTTTTTGGACAGCATTGCTGCTCTGCACGGATGTGTCCCTGTGCCAACCCAGTAGCTGGTGATGGCATTGAGGTCCCCCCTCATCCCAATGGGGATGAGTGACCCCAACCCCTTGACCACCCCCATGTGACACTTGGCACTGTCCCCAGTCAAACAGGAAGCACAAGGATCTGCCAAAGCATTTATTTACAGCATGAAGTGGGGAGGGTACACTACACAGAGGCATGGAGTCATGCTGAGGGCAATGCTCAGGAGAGTGAGCAGGCAGGAAACTGGGAATGCTGGGGACCTGCACCACCCCGCAGCCGCAGGAGCAGGTAGATGGTTGTCATGGGCTTGATGTTGTAGTGGGCCAGTGTGTGCTGGTCCTCCAGGTTCTTGGAGCCATAGACCAGGTTCTGCTGGTCAGCAGGCGGCCCCTGCCGGCTATGGATCTTCTCCTTCAGCTGCCGAACAGTGTTGGTGGGCAGCACCGTATAGGTAGTGAGCTGGTTCTTATGATCCTTCACAAAGATCTGCATCTCCTGGGGCTCAGTCTGCAGCAGCGCCAGTGTGGTGCTGTAGAAGATGTGGTACGTGGCCAGGGTCTTGCCATCCTGTAGGATGATGTTGTTCTTGCTTGGCTCCTGCTGGGCCAGGCGCTGCCTGTACAAGGGGATGTTCCACTGCTGCTGTATCCTCTCCTTCACGTTCACGATGGTGGTGTAGGGGCTGATGGTCATGCTCAGGCTGGGGCCCGACAGCTGCCTCACCTGAATGGTCACGGGCCGGGCCGGCTGCAGGGACAGGATAGTGGGTTGGCAAGGCCAGCAGGGACAAGGGGGGGCCGGGGGGGGGGGGCTATGATGCCTGCAGGCTCAGGCAGTCTTACCTGCACATTCCAGGGCTTGACATTTTCAAGGAAGAGCAGTGACCTGCAGGAGCTGGCAGCTGCCTCTGCCATCAGGCCCCAGTTCTTGCCCTGGCCCAGGATCCCCGTAGGGTCAGCAGGGTCCAGGATGACCGGGCTGCAAACAGAGAGTGGGCACTGCTGTCAGCCCTAGGCAGTGCCATGGGGCCAGTGGCATGGGTCCCACTGGGCATGGTTCTTACCGGTCACTACACAGCAGGTTCTTGATGTGGGCACCAATCTGCCTGTGCTGGAGCGAGTAGTACTTCTCCCAGTAGATGCAGATGTCCTGGTGCTGGTGCAGCAGCTCCAGCACTGTACGGAAGCCCTCAGCTGTGTCAAAGGAGTCGCAGGAGGCTGTTCCTACCTCCCAGGCATAGATAGTCAGCAGCTCTAGGGCATACTTGGGGGGCAGGTCCGCTTTGGGGTACTGTAGCTTACACTGGGAACAGACAGGAATAGGGGGTGAGAGCTGGCTGGGGTAGGTTCCTATTGTGAGTTGTGAAAGCTGGGCAGATTTCTCACCTCTTTGTACCAGTGCTTGACCAGGCGAATGAGGTTCTTCAGCTTGGCAGGGTAACGCTTCACAAACAACTTCTGCAGCTCAGTGAAGCAGGGGGAAAACTCCCCAGGGTTGCTGCAGGCATTCAGGAGCTCCACATACACTTCTACATTTGGTGGAACATCCTCCCTCACCTGCCCTGTGGGGTGAGAAGGAGAGTGAGAGCCATCCCAACACTAACACCACTGCCTGGCTCTGTGCCAGCCTGTAGCACTTACCCAGGGCATCATAGGCAGGCAGGATGTCCACATCAATGGACTCTCTGGTCTCCTTGGAGAAGAGAGTGAGGCTGAGGGAGCGCGGTGTGTTGTCAGGACCCTTGTACCGAGGTTCACTGATGCCCACACTGAACTGCAAGTTCTCCCTGCAGGCATTCAGCCTCTTTATGATCAAATCCAGCGTATCTTTTCTCCTCTGCTTCTGCTGCTGGTAGCTGGAAAAGCAGCTGAGGAACAGCACCACATCGGCATCAGAGTTGTTCTTCAGAGCTGTGCCCTTGCCCGCTGAGCCACCCTGCAGAGAGATACCCTACCTGCTCAACACCCCTGCCCCTCAGCACCAGAATCACCTGCCAAGGGAAACTGAGGGAGGGCAGGAGCTGGAGCAGCAAGACAGCGGGAAGTGTGGCAGCAGGGGTGCCAGCTGGCCCCCAAGACAGGCACCACTCACCTTGACAGTCTTGTAGACGCGAATTTCAGACAAAAAACAATTTTCCTTCAGGAAGTCACAGATCTGCCTCACTGTCTGCTTCACCTGCATGGAAAAAGCTGTGCTGGGCTGCAGGTTATCCATGATCCAGCCATCCAGGCTTTTAGTGGTCACCGATCTCAATCCGCTCCCGAATGCCACATCCATACTGCCAGGTGCGCTCAGTCCTCCTGCCCTCTACTGACTCGCTACTCCCTATGTCCACTGCTGCCTTCAGCTGTCTACGGACCTGCCCCTGTGTGCAGCAGCTTTTAAACCTTCCCGGGCCACCGCCCCGGTGCCGTCACTGCTGGGAATTTAAGGTGGCCCCTGGGCCTGCTCGTCGAGTTCCCCGAGTGTGTCACAGCCGCAGGGGCTGGGAAGGAACCGGGGGCGGGGGGGGGAAGGGGGGCTACGTGTCACCCTGACATCCATGTGAGATGGTGGTGGCAGCGCAGGCAGCTGCCTGCAGGCTGGCTCTGCTGTCCTATGGGACCTCACAGCCCAGGTTCCTGCGATGGCACAGGATCTCCCCTGGGTGCCTAACTGGACAGAGGTCCTACCACTGGGATTCGGCACCAGTTCCCCTGCCTGCCGGTGCCCATGCCAGAGGCTCAACTGTCTGGGCTGAGCTCAGCCAGAGCTGGGACATGGCTCCTGCTGATGGCATGGTGTCACCGGGGGCAATGGGACTGGGCCAGGGCCACCAGGGGCCCCAGTACATATCACCGTATCACCACTGGCAATGGAATGCAGCTGTCACCAGTGTCAGCAGATCCCCTGGCGTAACTGTGGGCAATGAGATCCAGACAATGTCAGCGCCACCAGGGATCCTGGTGTCACCCTAGGCAATGGGACGTGGCTAAGGCCAGTGCCACCAGGTGCCCCAATGTCACCCTAAGCAATGCGACGTGTCCCGTGCCAGAGCCACTGGAGTCCCTGTTTTCATCCAAGACAATGCAATACATCCAGTGACAGTGCCACCGAGGGTCCTGGTGTCAACCTTGACAGTGGGACATGGCTGGTGCCAGCATCACCAAGGGTCCTGGCACCCACCCTTACAGTGGGATGCAGCCGGTGCCAGCATCACCGGAGCCCCCAGTGCCCCCTGCTCCCGGCAGCGGGAGGTGGGAGGCGGTACGGGCAGGATGTTACCCGTGCTGCCTTAAGCGCCGGAACCGGGAAACTGCGAGTTTCAGTTTCTGTGACTGCCGTGGTTTCGGTTTCCGACTCTGCTGAGCTGGAAACGAAAGTGCATAGAGCGCCGTGATTCCTCTCCTCTCCCAAATAAACTGGGAAGAGCCAAAAACCTGAAACTCACGCCAGGTCAGGCAGAGCCAGGAGAATGAACAGGAGATGCAGGCATAAGGGCAGTGGACTCCCGGGAGCTGTGGGTGGCAAGAACGTGGAGACACGGAATAGAGCCAGGAGCAGAAAGGGACAGGGAGTTGGGACAGGGTGTCAGGACAGGAGCAGGAGACAGGCAGGGGCTAGGGAGAGAAGGCATGAAGGCTCAGGTATAGCGACAAGGATGGGGCAGGGAAGGATCCGCAGAAGGGACAGGGATATGTGTAAGATGGAGATGGGTCCAGTGGGGTTTAGGAGTACAGACAGGGCAGAGGAGAGATGGGCAGAGACAGGGATACAGTCAGGGACAGGGACAAGCACAGAAGTAAAGGTTGATGGGCAGCATGACCAAGGCAGGGATATGGGCAGGAGCAGAGACAGGTGTCCCCTTAGTGTTGTGTGACAAGGGGTCAGGAATACAGGCAGGGGCAGGGATATCAGGTGGAATGTAGGCAAGGAGAGGACAAGCAGTGGGGACAGGGGGACAGACAGGGGCAGGACTGTGGGCAGGGACAGGTGTTATGAGCAGTTCACAACCAGCCCGTGTGGCCCAAGGAGCGAGACCAGGACACCGAAGTGAGTATGAGAAATTACATTATTTATTCATACCCAGGAGGTGTCTTGGCCAAATCAGGACACTCCAAATGTAGTCCACACATGGCTTGCACACCCTTTAAGTGTTGGGGTACAGCAGGGCTCCACCAAACCCAACTGTCCCTATGGCTTTGTAAAGCCAGTGCAATCCCGTGTCTAATAGCCTTCTTTCCTCATTCTTAAATAGGTCTCACTACCTTAAGGAGTACTTATCTGTGAGGCCATATAATGGGAGCGTCTCAGGAAGGTATTGGAGTGCCCTTGGTGCTGGCCTTATCTCAGGAATCCAGGAGTAGCCTTCATCCTTTTTGGTGAGGCTGTCTTCCTCCTCCAAAGCTGGGGCTGTGCTTCCATGCCTACCCAGCCACAGCTATGCTGTGTACAGTGTTACTGTTGGTGTTTAGATCTTAGTAAAGGTCCTACCATTTCATACTAGAAAGACTAATTGGTACAATAGTTAGGGAACGAGATTTTCCTAATGAGATCCAGGCAGGGATGGGGATGGGACAGAAGAAGAGAGACAGCCAGGGATAGTGAAGGGCCTGGGGTGAAGATAGTGCCAGGGCAAGGAGATGGGACAGGAAAATGGATAGGGAAATGGGCAGGGATAGTGAGGGGCCGAGGGTGAAGATAGCACCAGGGCAGAAGAGGGGCAGGGATATGGGCAGGGATAGTGAAGGGGCAGGGAGTGAAGATAGCACCAGGACAGGGATATGGGCAGCGATGGCAAGGGGCCAGAGCAGGGAGAGAGGCAGGGGTATGGGCAGCAACAGAGACAGAGGCAGGGACAAGGAACAGAAGTAAGGATATTGGCAGTAGCAGCAACATGGCCAAGGCAGGGACATGGGCAGGAGCAGGGACAAGCGTCCCCTTAGTGTTGGGTGACAACGGGTCAGGAATACAGACAGGGGCAGGGATATCAGGAAGGATGGAGGCAAGGAGAGGATGAGCAGAGGGGATAGGGGGACAGACAGGGGCAGGGCTGTGGGCAGGGCCAGGTGTCGTGAGCAGTTCACACCCAGTCCAAAGGATACGGGCAGGGATAGTAAGGAGCCAGGGGTGAAAATAACGTCAGGACAGATGGAAGGGCCGGGACACGGGCAGGGCGAAGAACAGATAGACTGGGATAGGGGCAGGGCAGAGTGCTGGGCAGGCACAGGGACACGGTCAGACACACGGACACGGTCAGACACAGAGACACGGTCACACACACGGACACGGGCGGATTGCACAGACACACCAACGGCGCATGCGCACATGGCGCCGGGCCCTCCNGGCCCGGGCGGGGGGACGGGGACACGTGTGACACGTGTGACACGTGTGACAGGGTCGGTCTGACACTCGTCTGTCCTGCACCTCCGCAGGCGGCCCCGGCAGCGCCCGGGCGGGCTCGCCCGGCAGCGAGGAAGAGGCCGGCAGCGAGGTGCTGAGCCACTGCAGCAGCGCCAGCGATTGCGCCAGCCCCGCCGAGGAGGGACCAGGTGAGCATCACGGACCCCCTGGCGTCCCCATGTGGGTGGCGGTGTCCCCCACCCGCGGGCTCCCCGGCTTCACGTGCTCCCGCCCGGACAGGGAGCGAGGCGGCGAGTGAGCAAGGCCAGGAGGAGGAGGCAGAGGATAGGCTGAAGGAGCACATGGACAACCTCCTGGACAAGAGGTGAGGATTGGCTGCCACCCCCACGAGCGCTCCCGGCACGCAGTTCTCCCTGCCAGCGCTGCCAGCCGGGGGCAGGGACGTTCCATGTCCCGGGACACCCCAGCCTATGACGTCCCACACAGCGCCAAGACGCGGCAGGCGGCACTGCAGAGCCTGCGCCTGGCCTTGTCCTCCAAAACCCTCTCCGAGTTCCTGCTGGAGCGCCGCCTCATGCTCACCGACTCCCTGGAGAAGTGTCTCAAGAAAGGTCAGGGTGCGGGCGGGCTGGGGGGGCCGGGGCCGGTGACCCGTGTCTGAGGGAGGTCTCTCACGCTGCCCACAGGTAAAGGGGAGGAACAGGCGCTGGCAGCCACTGTCCTCACCCTCCTCTGCCTCCAGATGGGCTCTGGCCCGGAGGGAGAAGAGGTGTTTCGCAGCCTGAAGCCCCTGCTCGTCAACGTCCTGACAGACAGCACGGCCAGCCCCAGCGCCCGGCAGAGCGTAAGGCCTGACCCCTTTCCTCCTGGGGATGCCTTGGTGGTGGAGGGAATGCAGGCAATGCCTTTGGGGGCCCCTGCAGTTGCTTGATTGGGTGCTATAGAGAGCAGTGGGGCAAAGCAGGGGCACCCCAACCTGACTTCCCTTTGCCTGGGTACTGGATCTGGCCTGGCACTGCCTCCTCTGATTGCCATTGCCTCACTTTTCTTGCCAGTGTGCCACGGCCCTGGGCATGTGCTGCTACATTGCTGCTGCTGACCTCGAGGTAACTGCACCTGGGTGTCATCCGTACCATGCAGGAGGGCACCCAGGGGCTGCTATGCCTTCTGCCCTCAGCCCACAGTGCCAGGGCAGCCTGGAGCTGAGCTGGGGTAGGGGTACATGGACATCAGTGACAGCCCAGACCCTTACCCTGGACATTGTGGAGCTGAGCTGGGGGGGAGGTCTGCCTCAAAATGGGGTGTTCGGGGTGGAGCAGTCTCTCCTGCACCAGGGAACTCCTATTGCCCCTGGGCATGGTGGGTCCTCTTCAGTCCCCAGTGCACAACTTGCCATGGCATCTTCATGGCAGCTGTGGTCTCACTGCGGAGTTTCTCCCCTCCAGGACCTGGTTTCGTGCCTGTCCTGCTTGGAGAACATCTTCAGCCCCCCCAGCACAGGTGCGGGGGACTCAACACCTGCCCAGCACGGGCCTCTGCACTGCAGTGCACTTCAGTCATGGTCCCTACTCCTCACTATCTGCCCTCCCTCCCACCTTAGGAGCATTTTGGACAAGTGAGTGGGGTGTGGAGTGAGTGGAGGCTGGTGTGGGGTAGCCAGCTGTGGAGTAGGGAGTCCCTGGCTCTGTGCTCAGCCTCTCTGATTGCCCTCCTGCCTCTTTGTCCCAGTTGCTGGCTGCAGCTGCCCCCACTGTTGTCCAGCAGCAGTGTCACACTGCGCATCCTGGCCGGGGAAACCATCGCACTGGTCTTTGAGCTGGCCCAGGACCTGGAGGTACGGCGGAGACTGCGGCAGTGCGAGCAGTGGACAGGCAGTAGCTGGGTGGCAGGGAGGGAGCTGCTGGCAGCAACACTCTGCCTGTGGCCCAGCCAAGCTGGTGTCATCAGCAGCTGTCCAGACAGAAGGGCTGGCCCCGGTGATCCCCCTGCCCTGTCCTGGCCGTGGTGGCAGTGCCTGGAGGTACATCCCTCCAAATCCTCTGCTTTTTGGCAGGAGGACTTGTGCCACCAAGACACAGAGTTCCTGTGTGCCCAGCTCAAGGTCCTGGCTACCGAAAGTAACAAGTACCGAGCCAAGACAGACCGACGGAAGCAGCGATCCATCTTCCGGGACATCCTGCGTTTCATTGAGGTACCAAATGCCAGTGGTGCCCTTCTCTGATGAGCCTCTTGCTGTGCGGCTGCTGCGGAGCTGTCTGGAGATTCCCCTTTGTGGGGACACATGGGGCTGGTGCCCAGGTTCTTGCTGATGCCCCTCTCTCTGCTCAGAGTGGGGAGTACCAGGAGGAGACCATCCGATTTGGCCTGGAGTGCATGTACCTGGATAGCTGGGCACGCCACCGGACCTACCAAGCCTTTAAAGAGGTGCTGAGCTCTGGCATCCGCCACCACCTCCAGGTAGGTGCTGGGCAGACACATCAGGGAGTACTCGGCTGGTGCTGGCACGTGCTGACAGGTCCCTGCTTCTGCAGAACAATGAGCTGCTACGGGAGATCTTCGCCCTCGGGCCCCCCTTGGTGCTGGATGCGGCTGCTCTGAAAGCCAGCAAGGTCTCCCGCTTCGAGAAGGTGGGTGTCACCTCCCAGATGTATGCCTACAGTCTCCTCTTGTGCTGCTGTGGGCTCCAGCTGAGCAGCTGGGTGTGGTGGGCACTGGTGGAGCATCCCTAACCTATCTCTCCTTCCCCCTCCTTCCAGCACCTCTACAACTCAGCTGCCTTCAAAGCCCGCACAAAAGCCCGGAGCCGTGTGCGGGACAAGCGGGCGGATGTGCTGTGATGGGCAGAGGGGGGCAGAGCCCCCAACCTACCTGGACTGCAGACCCAGCACTGTGAGGGGCAGATGCCCCCAGCCCTTGGGCTTTTATTAATGTACAGCAGAGTATTTAATGCCTGGAGCTGCCCCACTGGGGGCTGCCCCCTCTTTTATTTTTTTAACCAAGAAAAGGAAGGATAAAAGAAGAGCAGGGGGAGATGGTGGCATGTCTGCTGTGTGCCTGCTCTGCAGCTGGGGCTCTGTGTGGCACAGTGGGAGGGGGTTTCAACAGGGCTCCTGTAATTCTTTTGACAGGCAGGGCTCATGTTCCCTCTCCCTGGTCCCACAGGGGCACAAAGGTGGCCTGGCACAGCCTGAGGGGCAGGTGAGAGGGCAGAGCCATGCAGGGCCATGGGGCAGCTGCCTCTGGTATCTGTGCCTGTGGCAGAAGCACTCGCTCCCTCCTGCCATTCTGGGCACAGCTCCTGCCTCCACAGCCAGCCTGGCACCAGGCGTGGTAGCAGAGCAGTGTGGGGTAGTAGGTCCTACTCAGCCTTGCCAGCTGCTCACTCTGAGGCCTTTTCNGGGGGGGGGGGGGGGGGGGGGGGGGGGGGGGGGGGGGGCAACTGCCCAGGCAGGCATGGGGCTGTGCCAGCTGGCAGTGTCTGCCACTCCGGGAATGTATCTATTACGATTTTCTAAGACTTTGATTGTAAGAGGTAATTAAAAGGCTAATTGAAGGGTGCCTTCTGCCTTATTAAGAGGAAGGGCTGTCACTGAGGCGGGTGCTGATCCTTACAGCCCTGTCCCTTTCTCTCACAGCCTGAGCCAGGGGCCAGGATTGCCCCTGTGCCCCAAGGGGCAATGCTGGCAGGTCTGAGCAGGTAAGGCTGCCTGCTCCTCCCTCCTGCCCTTCGGTGCACCTTCCCATGGTGGCCTGGAGCATGTGGTAGGGCCAGGAGCAGCTCAGCGGTGCCCGCCGGGCTGGGTGCTGACGTTGAGGCGAGCCCAGAGCTGCCTGCTGGCTGCCCGCAGCTGGCGCACGGCATCCTCCTGGTTCTCCAGCCACTGGGCTAGTGCCCTCACCGACTGGCTCTGCAGGACTGCAGGGAGAGGATGAGGACATGCTGGGGGTGGGCGGTCTGGCTCCCCCACAGCCCCCCACCCTGCCCAGTACGACGTACCGCTCAGGTAGATGGCCAGTGTGGCCAGGAGCAGGCTCACCAGTGTCAGGAATACCAGCAGGGCCAGCAGCAGGGGGTGGCCAGGGCCAAGGCAGGGGCAGGGACTGGCAGGGGGCATGGGGCGCAGGGTGGGCAGGAGTGCTGGGGGCACAGGGGACATGGGCCGAGGTGGAGGCCGGCGCAAGCTGCTGGAGGGAGCTGGGCCATTGCCTGCAGGCAGGGGAGAGAAGAGGTGAGAACCCGGCCACAGGCACAGTCAGGCTTAGCACAACCACCCCTGCAGCACTCTCACCCTCTGTGCCCTTCTGCCCGCCTGAGGCCCAGTGCAGGTCGCTGATGGACTCCACGGGGCGCAGGCTGATGGCTCCAGGCTCACTGCTGTCAGGGTCCCCAGTCTCTGCCGGTGCGGCACCCTCGGCCCTTCCCATGCTGTCTGCTGGAGCAGAGGCAAAGGGTCAGCGTGTGCTTTGCCACAGCCCCTGCCTGCCCCAGGCATCCCTGTGGGATCAGAGCCCTTGCAAGGGGGGGATCTCAGCCTTGGCAGCCCAGTGCTGTGCCGGGGCGAGCGGCCAAGGCCCGTGTTCCCTTGGCACAGCCCTGCAGCTGAAGCAGGCAAGTGCTGGCTGTGCCCCCCTGGCCCTGCTGCTGTCATCAGAGCAGTTAGTGGGGACCTGGTGGCCACGATCCCAGGGCCTCATTAGTGGGGCTGGAATCTGGCCCTGGCTTGGGGGCAGGAATGTGCCACCCCCTGGTCCCGATAGCCTGGGCACCATGGGGCTGGCTGAGGCAGCCAGGGCCAGCTGGGAGGTGGTGGGCAGGGACAGGACAGTATCAGCCTGCAGCATGGCTTGGCTTGCCCCACAGCCACTGTGCTCAGGCATTGCTTTGGGGTGCACAGATGGGCATGTGAGATGTGTACTGTGCCAGAGGGACCTGGTGCCCCCTGCCCATGGGGAGGGGGCTTTCTGGAGGTAGGCATGGTTCCTGTACCATTTTGGGAAGCAAGCATGGGGTAGAGGGAAAGGATTCTTTTCTAAGTGTTTGTGCATTTTTGAGCAGCAGGCAGGGCCCATGCACTGTGCCCGTGGCAGAACAGGGCAGACTGGCATTGTGCCCATTCCCAACCCCTCCCGGGGTCAGTGGCATGTTCCAGGGCAGCACAGCGCCATGCTGCTCCTGTCCAGACTGTGTGTTGTCCATGGGGTTTGCAGACATCAGGGCTGGGGAGCCTCAGCTGGTACCCAGGGTCCCCTCAGACCCTCCCCAGAGCCTGCTTTAGACCGGGGGTGGCCCACTGGTACCCCCATCACCCTGCATCCACTTCCCCCCAGCTCGGGGAGGGGGGGGCAGCTGCTTGCACAGGCTTGGTGCAGGGGACTATCCCAGCCAGCTGCCTGCCCCCTCCCCAAACCCTGCGGCTCTGAACATACAGCCCTCCAGGACCACCTTCTTCCCCAGGCAGGCATCTGCCCACAGTCGCTGCGGCAGAGGGCACCATCTGGCCGTTGCTTCCATCCCAACCCCACAAACCCATGCTGCCCAGCCCCGCCCTGTGGTGTCAGGGCCCCCACCAGTCCCCAGCCCGCTCCCCAGTGTACCTTCTGCAGCCTCCCTGGGCATGGCTCCCTCTGCCCTGCGCCCGGGCAGTGTAAGTGGGCAGTGAGGTGGTGTGGGGCCCCAGGGAGCCGGGCACTGGGTTCCCAGTGCGCCAACTGCACCGCTTAAAATAGGATAGTGAGAAACACGGTTGGGGGGGGATAAAAATAGCTGTGGGGAGGGGGGCCCAGTGGAGTGGTCAGGGCTGCCAGCAGCACAGTGCCAGTGTGGCAAAGGAACAGTAGGTTGTGGCAGTTTTCTGTACCCCCTTTCCCAGGGTAAAGGGGTCGCCAGCTCGCCATGGGATCAGGGCAGAGCCCGTGCACGGAAACTGAGGCAACCAGAGCCAAACTGGGGTCTGTGCTCTCTCTCAGCAGCAATGGCAATTGTGCCCAGCCTGGGGGCATCACAGAGCTCCCCCCAGCTTTGCCCACAAAGATCATGCCAGCGTTTCCAGGAGGGTTTATTTAAGTTAATGACACCATTAAGAAGTGCCACCAGCAGTGTTGCCAGGGTTGGGGACCGTGGTGGTCCCCAGCCCTGGTCACCAGCCCCACCTGCGCCCTGGCAGGCAGGTGTCAGAGGGCGGGAGGTCCTTATGCCCATAAAGGCTGTGAGTGTGAGCAGGCACCAGGCAGGAGGCGGCAGGGCTGGGCTGGACCCTCTGGGCACAGCTCTTGCCTGCCCAGCCACGGTAACAGTGGCAGCGGAAAGCAGCTGGCAGGCCGGCACCAGGGCCAAGGTGCAGGAGGCTGCCCAGGTCATGGGGCTGCCAGCGCACACAGCGCCCATGTCCATGGCACTGCCCGTAGCTGCACTCTCGGGCTGCTGCTGTCACGTTGGCCACATAGGGGCCCAGGGTGGACACGAGGTAGTGGCGTAGGCTGGCACAGCTCTCCTGGGGAGGAAGCACCAGTGAGAACCCACCCCTGCACTGGAGACCCTCCGGTCACCCCTACCCTGCAGGCGTAGGGCATGTGACCATGCCATATGTCCCATGCCACCTCCTGCTGCCCACCACATGCAGTGCGGGACTGTACTCACAGCTGAGCGGGAATATGACATGTCTCCCCAGAGCACCAGTCCAGCTGCTCCCAGCGCCGCACTCTCCCCAATGGTGTGCACCAGGTCAGCCTGCCAGGAACAGAGATGTGACCAGGCTGGGGAGGCACAGGCTGTGTTCCTGGGCCCAGCAGAAGCCCCTGGCACACCCACTCCGGTCCCACAGTGCTTACCGGCTCCAGGAACCGGAGCGAGCGGCGGTAGGAGAAGCGGGAGTAGGGGATCACGGGCAGGAGGCCACTGGTCCCAAAGGTGGCCACACGCAAGGCCTCACGCAGCCGGTGGTGCACATAGCGGTGACGCAGTGTAGGTGGCAGCGCCGGTGGCAGGTAGATGCTGGGGTAGAGGGCTGATGAGGTAGCCCAGAGCCAGCCTAGCCGGTTGTTGCGCTGCATCTCTGCTGGCTGGCAGTGCCCGGTGTAGTTGGCCACCTTGGCCCAGTTTCCATTGAGGCAGTCAGGGAAGCGGTAGAACCCCCAAAGCCCCTCTGGGCGCAAGGTGTGGCCCAGCAGAAGTGTCTCTTCCATCAGAGCCTGTGCCGCCTGCTCAAACTCCCACCGGGCCAGCTGGAGCTGCCGCCGTGCCGGTAGGATGCCATGCCGGTCTCGCACCCACTGCTCCGAGGCTGCCCGGTACATCTTTTTGGTCCCCCAGTTCTGGGCCCAGAGGGGCCTCCACTCCTCCCAGTCCACCACAGCCAAGCCATGGAAAGCGGGACGCAGGAGGCGGTGGATGTCCTCAGCCACCCTGGCAAGGTGGGCGCGAAGGGGGACACGCTGGGGGATGCCCCCGTTGTGGGGGACACCCTGCCGTGACAGGTAGGGGTACAGCCCAAACTTGTTCTTGTAGAAGATGGTGATGTTCTGGCCAGCGAAGTGGCCGCCCCGGTTCTCCACGATGCCATAGTCGCTGAGGGGCAGTGCCACACCAAAGCGGCGCTGGCAGCGGCCAGTGGGGACATTCCACACCACAGCAAAAGGCTGGCCACCTGACAGGGGCTCAGGCGCCGGGCTCTCCCCACTGGCCATGCCCAGTGCTAGGCACGCCCACAGCACCAGCACCATCCTGACTCACCAGCTGCCTGCGGGGCCAGCACCCTGCAGGGAAAGGAAAGCAGTGGGAATGAGGGCACAGTGGGAACTGCCACCCTAGCACGTGGTGGGCTAGGATTGGCCACAGTGCCCTGGCTGCCCCACAGGCACGTGCTGCCCACCCAAAACCATCACATTTGGACTTAGTAAACTTGGGGGGTTCAGACCCCTCCTGCCTCAGCACAGCCAGCGGGCACCTCTGCCTGCTAAACCCTGCAGTAGAGCTCCTGCCTGCCACCACCACAGCCATAGCATAGCTCTGGAGCGGCACTGCAAGCCACAAAACCTGGTGTCTCAGTTTCCCTGCTGGCTCCCAATCCTGCCCATAATGGGGGAACCATGACCCCCTCCTCCCCATTTCAGCACAGCACCTTGCCCCGCTGAGGGACTGAGACCCACAAGAGGTGTGGTGGAGTCAAAAGGCAGCTCTGTCCCTCATAGCCTGGGCAGAATCAGAGGGGGCTGCTGCCCCTGCCGGGCGCTGGCAAGCTGCCCAGTACAAGGGGATTAGGCAGTGGACAGGCCTGGGGGCCGCGTGATGCAGCAAGGGCAGCGTTAATCCCCCAGCACGAGGCCGGACACTCTCCCTGACCTTCCTACTCCCATGCCTTTGGCTCTCACTGACGCCGGCTGCCTCGGAGGGGCTTGGCCACCTGCCTCCCTCACTGTGCAGGACAGGGACCTGACCCTGCAGCCTTGCTGCTGTGCCCTACTCCTCCTGGTGACCCTCCAGCCACTGTGCGCCTTGGTTGGGTGGCCCCCCCTTGGTGGGCTCTGCAGCAGCCACCCTGGAGGCCACCATATGCTGTCAGCCCCAGCTGCCCCGCAGTGAATCCTGAGTGGAGGAGGGTCTGGGGTGGCCTGGCTCCCTGCCATGCTAGTCATCCCAGAGCCCTAGCCAGGCAACTTAGGGGCCAGGTGTGAGTGGAGCCAGCATTCCCCAGGCAGGGCAAGGCGTGGGGACTACCTCCCTGCCAAGGCAAACCAGGGAGGCTGGGGGAGCTGGTGCCTTCCCCAAAGAATGGCAGGCAGTCAGGAAGGGCTGCAGTGGGCAGCTCCTGCCCGCACTGCTTTTAATTAGGCTCAGGGCCCCAGCCCCTCAGATGTCCTTCTTCATCCAAAAGATGGGGAGCCCTTTGGCATCACGGTGGTGGGTTTCCAGGAGGCTCTGCTCACTGCTCTCAGCCAGGACGCCCCTTGCCCAGATCACAGTCGGTGGGNCGCAGGGCTGAGGAAGGCCACGCTCTGCACCGGCTCACCCAGGACAAAGCCCAGGTGGGCATAGAAATGCTGCTTGTCATGGGTGGTGAGGCGCAGGCAGCCAAAGCCCCGGGCCCGGGCCCACTGCTCAGTGGCCTCCATCAGCCGCCGCCCATAGCCCTGGCCCCGCAGTGCCCGGGCCACCACCACACTCTCCACAAAGAGGTCGTGGGGACGGCCAACCACGCGAGAGAGTCGGACATGGCCCACAAGCTGGCAGGGACCCTCCCGGGCAGCAAGGGTCTCGGTGGGGCCCCGGCTCCGCAGCAACAACAGGCAGGCAGGAAAGGCATCCGAGGAGCGCTGCAGCGTGTGCAGCCGCGACGCCCGGCTCTTCCCCCACTCCTCGCCCAGCAGCTCAGCACAGGCTTCCAGCAGCTCCGGCCTCTGGTGCAGGGGGACCAAGCTGAGCTCCTCTGACATGGAGCCCATTCTTCTCACTGACAGGAAACCAAGCAGGCCACAGTTCAGAAGCAGTGGGGGACAGACCATGAGTGTTCCCCCCCAGCCTAGCACTGGCCCCAGTGCAGGCACAGTTCCCCAGCAGCGCAGCCAGATGAATTTATGGGGGTTAGTGGCGGGTCCAACAACAGATCTGTGGTAGTGAAGTGGAACATGGTGCCAGGTCCAGGAATCCTGTAGGCAGGTCTGTCACTGCCAAACCTGTGGAGGGGCAGGAGGCACAGTGCTGGCCTTGACCCCTCCCAAGCCCTGCCACCTGTCAGATCCACTAGCTCAGCACATCCCCAGCATAGGGGTTCAGGGGGACCTTGACAGCCTTCAAGGTGCCAGAAAACCCCTACCACAACCACCGTGCACTGGGAACCCCTCTCTCAGCCTGGCAACCGTTCCCCTTGAGAAGGAGAAGCTGCAGGCAGAAGGAACCACAATACCAGTTTATCAACTAGGGTTGAGCAAACTCCCCTACTTCCCCTCTGGGGGGTGGGGAGGGCCTGGGCTTGCCCTCAGAGTGCCCCCAAAAGTCACCCCTCTAACTCCGAGCCCCTGACTCCCAGCCCAGCCTGCACCGCATCTTCAGAGGCCAGGCAGAGCCCCAAGACCCCATCGGCACCCTGGGAAGGTGTTAGTTTCCTTCTATCTCCCAGCAAACCCACACCAGGACCACAATAGCACCTGCCTGCCGCTCGCACTGCCCACACCCACCTGTCCCTGCCCTCACCCTGCTCACACTCACACTCACACTCACTCTCACACTCACCCTGCCCGCTCCCGACGGCTCCCGTGCCCTCGGTGTCTGCGCAGCAGCACAGCAGGAAGCAGCCCAGGCTCATGACCAACCACAGAGCCTGGTTCTGCTTGCCTGGGGTGAGTGACACGTCTGTCCAGGGCCCCACACGGCACCCCCACTTCCCCACCCAAACCAGGCGGCACCTTCACACGGAACACTCATCCTGCCTTTACCCCTCAATCACCCCAAACCACACGGCACCCACACACGGTGCACAAACAGAAACGGCACCAAACAGCTGATCATTGTCCCCACCTCACGGCTGCACCTCCTGAACACGCAGTACCCACCCCACCACTGATCATCAGTAACCCACCACCGACCCATCCCTGACTCCATCTGCCGCTGATCTGTCACTGACCCTTTCACAGACCTCATCACCTGACCCGTAACTGACCCCATCACCCAGCACTGACCCTCCCCAGCGCTGACCCATCACCGACACATTATCGACCCCATCATTGTCCCACCACTGGCCCGTCATTGGTCTCGTCACAGACCCCATCACTGACCCCAGCATGAGCCCGTCACTGACCCATCCCCGGGCTGCTCCCCCCTCCCGTTCTCCGCTTCCCGCTGCCCTGTCCCAGCCCGGTCCCGCCCGTACCGTTCTCAGGCCCCGCCGCCGCCGTCACTTCCCGTGTCCCGCCCCTGGCGCGCCCCTGGCGGCCGGAGGACACACGGCTCGTCCCGCCCGGCTCGTCCCGAGCTCCCTGCACCCGCTCACCGTGGCACACCCTACCCTGACCCACCCAGCCTGACCCAGGGCCTCCCTCTCCAGCCCCCAACCCTGCTGGGCACACCCGCACGGCCACAGCTCCGCACCCTCCTGCGACAGCCGTCTGGGGAATGTCCGTCTCCGCCTCAGCCGGGAAGGGACGGGCTCGGAGTGTTTCTGTGTCGCCGCGTCCCGGGGGGTGGCGGCATCTCTGCTGCTCACCAAGGGGCGCAGAAGAAACACCAGCCTGAGTCCTGGGATGCTCTGCAGGCTGGGGTATCTGCTCTTCCCGAAGACTGACAAGAGAAGAGACCTCTGTCCCAGGAGAGCCGGCGTCCTCCAGAGAGCAGCCGGACAGCTGCTCCCTCCCCGCTGCGGGGCGTTCTCGCGGTCCTTCCCTGCCTCCGCCAGTGCCAAGGAGAAAAAGAGATAGATTGTGCAAAATAAATTTTCTGCACCCAGGCAGGTTTTGGCTCTTTAGAGCATCACCTGTCCCAGACAGACAGACGCTATCCTGGCACAGCAAAGGACAGGCCCCTGGGACTCCCCCGGAGGACACGGGCCGGAGGCTGTGCCCCACAGCGGGACCGGGCTGAGGGTCCCTCAGAGGCGGAACGAGCCGCTCATGATTTGGGAAGCAGCCACCCATCCACTGTCCCCGTCACTGCGGGACTGCGCCCGAGGGGTCATGGCGGGCAGAGGAGGCAGCGCTGGCCACCCCCAGCCCCGTGAAAGGGGCCCTGGGGCTCTGATCACCGGGCAGGGCCGGTCAGTCCCCGCGGCGGGAATTCCGCGCCCACCGGGAACCGGGGACAGGAGCGGCACAGGGGGCGGGGCTACCGCGGAGGGGGCGGGGCATCCCCGTCCGCGCGCGTCACGTCACAGCGCGGGGCTGGAAGGCACTTCCGGGGCCGATCGGGGGCGGGGCCCGGGACTGCAGCCAATAGGCGCTGNGGCGGCCGCGGCCGGCGGTGAGAGCTGGGATGGGGCAGAGGGAGGGATGGAGGAAGGGGAGCGAGGAGACGCTGCCCCCGTCCAGTCGTGTTGATCGCCCCATCCCGCAGGTCCCGGGCGCCGATGGGAGACCCCGGGCGGCAGCCGGCCGGCCCGCGGACGAGGAAGTGTCCAGCGACTCCGAGACGGAGAGGTAAGGGTTGCGCCTGGGAGATGCCGGTACCGGGAGGCAGTCGGTACCGAGGGTGGCGGTAGCGGTGCTCACGCACCCGTGTCCCCGCAGCCCGTCGTTGGGGCGGCGGCGACGGGAGGCAGCGACAGAGGAGGAGGTGGAGGAGACGCCGCAGGAGAAGAAGCTGCGCTTGGCCAAGCAGTACCTGGAGGAGCTCCGGCAGCTCGGTGAGTCCCGCCTGGCCCCGGTGCCCCGGCGGGGCGGCCCCTGGCGCTAAGCCCGGTTCTCACGCACTGTCCCGCCGCAGAGGAGGAGCGGGCGGAGGACGAGGAGGAGGAAACCCCGCCGGCGGATCTCATCGGCGACCGGCTGAAGGAGGACGTGGTGAGCGGGAGGGGCGGGCGCGGCCCCGCGGTCCCGGTGGCGGCTGCGGGCTCTGTCCCACTCCCCCGGGGCTGGGGCTGGGGCCGCCTCCGCTGAGCCTCCCGCTTCTCCCCCAGCTGGAGCAGAAGGGCCGGCTGCAGCGCCTGGTCGCCAAAGATGTAAGTGCCCCGTGCCGGCGATGCCGGACTGTAAGTGCTGGCTTTGAGGGACACTGGGCATGGCCACTACCCCACGGTCCTTGTGCCGTGCGGGGTACTCCCGTGCCTGGGGCAGGGGCCAGGGCAGCCCAGCTCACATCCTGCTCTCCCTGCAGGTGCAGCCTCCTGATCCAGCCAGCATCCGTGTGCTCCGGGGACACCAGCTGCCTGTCACCTGCCTGGTCATCTCTCCCGATGACAAGTTCATCTTTTCTGCTTCCAAGGATGGTTCTCTCATCAAATGCAAGTGTTCACCTGAGGCTGTGACTGGCTGTTCCCAGGGGACCCTGCAGCAACAGGCTGTTGGGTGCCCATGGAGGTGGCTTAGCACTCGTCTGCTCTGGGAATTTACATTGTTTCAGGCTCTGTAGGAGGCTTGTTGGTGCTTTTGGGAGTGGTGAGAGGCTCCAGAGGGTAATACCAATGCCTTTCCCACAGGGGAGGTGGACAGCGGGAAGAGGCTGTGTGTGGTGCCTGGGGGAAAGAAGGGCACAGAGGAGCGGCACATGGGGCACGCATCCCACATCCTCTGCATGGCCATCTCATCAGACGGCAAGTACCTGGTATGGGGACAGGGTGGAGAGATGGCCACAGGGAGTGTGTCTCATGCCCAGATATGCCTTGCCAACTTAATGCAGACCCCACCCCCTACAGATTTAAGAATGGGTCCCTGGGACCCCCAGAGCACATGGGGTGGGAATGGAGATTGGAGTGGGCTGTGGGTCTCCTAGAGGCAGGTTTTGGGCATCCACTGCTGTCTGCCAGGCCACAGGAGACAGGAACAAGCTGATCATGATCTGGGATGCGGCCACCTGCAAGCGCCTGCACATATTCACAGGGCACCGTGACGCTGTCTCAGTGAGTTTGGGTCATCAGGCACAATGCCTTTGGGGCTGGTGCTCTCTGGTGTCCCTGACAGCTGTGCCATGTCCATCCATCTGTCCACAGGGCCTGTCCTTCCGGAAGGGCACACACCAGCTGTACAGCGCTTCCCATGACCGCTCTGTCAAGGTCTGGGATGTGGCAGAGAACGCATATGTGGAGACCCTGTAAGACCCAGGAGGGATCCCACTGACCCTGCCTATGGGGCACCAGTGGTCTCAGGGGAGGTGAGCCAGGGAGGTAGAGGGCTATGCTTGTGACATCTCTATCCCATGTCCTCCTCCAGGTTTGGGCACCAGGATGTCATCACAGGCCTGGACAGCCTGAGCCGGGAGTGCTGTGTGACAGCAGGGGGACGGGACGGCACTGTGCGGCTCTGGAAGATCCCCGAGGAGACACAGCTCGTGTTTTCTGGGCACCAGTAGGTCTGGGGTGGGACAGGGGACTGCAGGCAGGCATGTCCAGCTGGGGCAGCTGTGTGTGGGTGCCAAGCAGCACCAGGGGCACCCTAGGGATGATAATGCCCTGGTGAGCCCTTGTCTCCTAAACAGGATCCCAAAGCACACTTGTAACTGCTGGCAGTTGCCCCTTCTCTTCACAGAGGCTCCATTGACTGTATCCAGCTCATCAATGAGGAGCACATGGTGTCTGGTGCCGATGATGGGTGAGCACAAGGGCTGGGACAGTGTCTGAAGTGGGCAGGGTGCCTCCTCATCCCCTTCACCCTTCACCTCCCTGGCAGGTCTTTAGCTCTGTGGGGGCTAACAAAGAAGAAGCCGCTGGCTCTGACTCGGGAGGCACATGGCATGCAGGGTGGCGAGGGCCTGGAGCAGCCATACTGGATCTCGGCGGTGGCCGCCCTGCGCAATAGTGACCTCCTGGCAACAGGTGTGTGGCAACTACCTTGAGGGTGTAGAGGAAATGTGTCCTCCTCCCATCTGTGGATCAGGATGCATGATAGTCTCCTCTCTCTGTCCTAGGATCCCACAGCACCTGCGTGAAGCTCTGGAGGTGTGGTGAGGGATTTCGGAAGCTGGAGCACCTCTGGGACATCCCCTTGGTACGGATGAATAGGCAGTTTGGGAATGCTGGAGCTGGGCTGGAGGGTCTCACTGGGGGGGCTCCCCTCCCTAGGCAGCAGGAAGAGGCTGTGCGATCCCCGCAACCTGCCCTGTCACTTCATTCTGCCCTGTTTCCTCCAGGTGGGTTTTGTTAACAGCCTCAAGTTCTCTGCATCTGGTGACTTCCTGGTGGCTGGCATCGGGCAGGAGCACCGGTACTGACCCCCCTCCCTGGCTATGCTTGGGGGTGGAGCCCCCTCTCCTCTGATGCTTGTTGGAGGGTGACCTCCATTTCTCTCATCCACAGCCTCGGACGGTGGTGGAGAGTCAAAGAAGCCAAAAACAGCATCTGCATCATTCCCTTGAAGCAGAAGGCCACAGCCTCTGGCCCTGGATCCCCTGGCAGCTCCTAACCCCCTGGCCACAGAGCCACTGGATCAGATCCTTCTGTCCCTGAAGCTGCACCCCACATCCTTGGTGCAGCTACTGCCCTGGGCCAGCAGGATGTGTGTGGGGGATGTCACATGGCCTTGCTGGTCCCCGTGTTGTGATGTGGCTCTGCCCTCTACGAGGGTCTGTCCCCTTTCCTCAGGTTTGGCTGGACCTGAGCTCTGGAAGATTCTGTTTTGTTAAAAAAACCACCAAAACAACTTTATTTACATAAATTACAAAAGAAAAAAAAATCACACTCTTGCTCACAGAAAAAATCTACTCTTAAAAACTTGTTTGGGCTCAAATACCTGGATCCCGTTACTCACCCTGAGCCTCCAAAGGCCCCCCTGGGAGCTGCAGGGGCTGGGGCCTGTGGGCATTCATCTGCCCCGTCTCCCACAAAGGGATGAGAAGTGCTACCCACAGCAACATAAGCGATGGCAGGGCTTGGACCCAGCCCGGCTGTGCTCATCCGCTGTGCTGGGGCCAAAACCAGGAGGAAAATGTGAAACTGGGAAGTGGTGGGAAAAAGGTGATGTGGGGCATGATTTTGCACAGGGGGTGACAGGAAAGACCCTGCACCAGCAGAGCACGTCGGCGATGGAGCAAGAGAAGGGTGTGCTGGCATGGGGCTCGACATGGAGGGAGCAGGAGGTGCAGCATGGATTGGCACAAGAAAAGCAGGAGTTGGGACGTAGCTTGGCATGAGGGAGTCACATTGTGCACTAGGGCAAGGGCAGGAGATGTGCTCCAGGACTGGGTGCAGGCTTGGGGGGGCTCTGCACCAGGGCTCAGTGCAAGAGACAAGGAGAAAGTATTTGTGCCACAGTCAGTGCAGGGAATGGGGGATGCACACCACGGCTCGGTGCAAGGTCCGTGCGATGTGCACTACAGCTCAGTGCAAGGGGCAGGACATTCACCATGGCTCAGTGCAGGGGTGTGGGGTCCACAGTGGCTCAGTGCAGGTGACACAGAGGGACATGCGCCATGGCTCAGTGCAAGGGCTGGGGGGACGTGTGCCATGGCTCAGTGCAGGGATTGAGGATGTTCACCATGGCTTAGTGCAGGGTGTGGAGGACAGGGTCATGTAATGTGGCTCAGTGCAAGGGGAGGGTGACATACCGTGACCTGACACGTGGGATGTGTAGCTCGTGCTGGGGCAGGGACTGAGGCTCCCGGCTGCATTCACCATCTGATTGGGCTGTGCCACAGACACTGCTCTCCCTGGGGAGGCAGCAGGGGTGCCATGTGGCAGCACCACAGCCTGGCACCCCGGTCCTTCACAAGGATGACGTCGTGGAGTCCACCACCTCGCGGCCATTGCACACCGTGGGCACGTACTGTGAGGCTGAGCCTGGCCAGGAAGGCAGCAGTCAGAGGCCTGGCAGCAGCACCCTACAGCATCCCACTACAGTGGGTAATGGATGCCTAGGGTGGACATTTTCCCCTCAGCCTGACAAAAGGGCCATATTCCCTCGGGGTGGAGTGGAGAGCTCCTGGAATGGTGACAGGCACCTGGGGGCAGCTGAATCCCCTGGGTTGGGATGGAGGGTGGTCAGGCTGACCATGTCCCCCTGGGGCTGAAGTGGAGGGTACTTTGGATGGGCATGTTCCCTCACAGCAATGACATGGCCCCAGGAGAAGTACTTGTCTGGCAGTTCTGCTGTCCTGAGAAATGAGACCCTGGGATGGGACGGAGAAGAGCCAGTGGGGACACAGCATTTTCCATCCTCCCCAGTTCCCATCATGCCCTACCCCACACCCCACTTTCCTTCAGGAAGCTGTGCTGATGTACTCCCCCACACACCCCCACCAGGAAGGGGATGCTGCCCCCCAGCCCTTCCCCAGTGCTCACCCTGGGACTGGCTGGAGCTGGCGGCTGCCACGCTGAACCGAGCAGTGCCCACACGGTGACTGGCCACATTCTTCTGCGGCTGGAAGAGTATGATGTGGAGCTTGGGGGTGAAGAGGCAGCCAAGGACCACGGTGCCGCTGAGGCTCACCGAGATGCACATGGTGGTGGTCTGGACCTGGAGATAGGGGGGAGAGCATCAGGTGCTCCACCTGCCAGCCCAGTGCCCCAAGCAGGGCAGGATGAAGGCACAGTGCCACAGGGCACTATGGCACTGGCCAGCCCCCCTGGGCACAGACTGCACCCTGCAGGGACATCCCACCCCACGTCCCATCCCTCCTTCTGACCCACAGGCAGAGGATGGAGAATGCCCTGGTGGGGACATGTTGCCCCTGCAAAGCAATTACACCCCAACCAACAGCCCCAGCCTTGTCAACATGCTGCTTTAGTGCACTGTTTGGGGCCAGAGCCCAGCATCCCCCATCCCGGTCCCCACTCCCTTTGGGGAAGGGAGATCCTTTCTGGAAGCCCCCAACTGCAGCTGCTCCCACTGAATCCTCAAGGCCTGTCAATAACATATTTTAGTTGCCCTTGCCAGGGGACTTGAGGTGCTACATGCCCACACTGGCATGGCCAGGGCTGGCATTCATGGCATGAGATGTGGTGGCTGGATAAGCCAGGGACTGTCTCATGGTTTTGTGTCATGAGGCTGAAGGATGGGTGTCACTCTTCCGTGGTCTTGCTAAGGGATGGGGAGATCTCTGGAGGTCTCAGGGCCATTTCTCATCCTCACCCTAGCAAGGGAACAGGGGCAGGTCCTCTCTTCAGGATTCATTACCCCCTCAGCCACAGTTCTTCAGGGACTGTCACCTGGTCCTGAACACTCCGGTGCAGAGGTGATCATCATCAGGTGCATGGATGAAGACCCTTCCCCAGACCCACACATCTTCTAATCACAAACCCCATGGGGCCCAAGCCTCCAGTACCACTTAAGCCCTATTAGAGCCCCCCTCCCCAAAGCTCAGGCTCTTACACGGTAGTCGCTGGAGGTCACATAGAAGATGGGCAGGAAGGCCAGCCAGATAATGCAGGTTGTGTACATGGTGAATCCAATGAACTTGGCCTCATTGAAGTTTTCAGGGCATTTCCGTGTCTTGAAGGCGTAGATGGTGCAGAGGACAATCAGGAGGACATTGTAGGTGAGCGAAATAAGCATGTTGGAGTCGCGGTTGTTGCATTTGAGGGTGACAATGTACCTCTTGTCAGGCTCAGTCTCCTTGCCTGTACCAGGGGTCTCTACCAGTAACCAGATGATGACAATGATCAGCTGGCAAGAGATGAGGGCCATGCAGATGACCACCTGTGATGTGGGGCTTATGAACCGGGGACGCTGGACCCCCTCCTTCACCCCACTGAAGATTCTGGCGATGCGATTTGTTTTGGTCAAGAGGGCCGAATAGCAGACGGCAAAGGACGTGCCCAGCCCCAGGCGCCTCAGTGTGCACACCCCGGTGGAGGGCTTTGCGATGAAGATGAAGGTCATGCTGTAGCACATGAGGACCCCAGTCAGAAGAATGTAACACAGCTCCCGACCAGAGGCCTTCACAATGGGGGTGTTGTTATTCTTCATGAAGACTCCAATAACAAAGAGGGTGGAGATAAAACCCAGACAAGAGATAGTGACGGGACCGATGGCCCAGACATCTTTCCAGCGGATGTACTCTTGGGGCAGCTCGTAGCAGCCGTTCAGGGTCTCGTTGGGCCAGTAACCAAGACCACAGTCCATGCAAGTGAACTCATCCAGCAAGTACTCATAGGGCTGACAGGGGATGCAGATCCAGCAGCAAATGTCTCCAGGCTGCATGCTCTTGATTTCATTCTTCTTGCAGGGGTCACTGCACTGAGACACAGGGATGTAGGTCTCAGCCCACGGGATGAGGCTGGTGTCAAGGGTGAGCCCCTCTGCCCAGTAGCCCACTTTCTGGTACCGATACCGCCCATCCACATGGTGATAGTTGAAAATGTTGTAGCGCCCGATCCCATCACCGTAGCGGTCAAATCGAACGACGCTCTCGGTGTCTGCTGGCCTGAATGGAGCTGGAAGGAGGACAAGGGGAGACTATCACTGCCATGAGGCAGGAGAGCACTTGCTCCTGGCCTCGAGGCAGGGCTCCTTCAAAGGGTCACATCCCACCACGGCCACAAGGTCCAATCTGCTTTCTTGCCTTTACTCCCATCCCTGCTGCCTGTGTAAATGAAAGCAAAGACGGAGAACTACCTCCCCACTCTCCTGAGAACCTGTCAGCCCCAGCCAGCTTTGCAGCAGCAAAGAGGGACACTGTGCCACCTACATGGCACTCAGTGACACCTGAGTTGCCAGGCTCGGCCCAAAGGCCATGACCATAGAGGACACATTTCTAATTCACCCCAAAGAATGTGAATCCCTGATCAAGGGCATCCCTTCAGTTTAATCCCTGTGAATAAATCACAACACTTCACAAATGCGAATAAATCACAACACTTGCAAGTGAAGGCTCCAGGGAAGGGTCCCTTGGGGAGCTGATCCCACCCAGCTGTAGCAGGATGGAATTGGTCACCAGCTTTTCCACATATGTCTCCACTGGCGACAGAAGGCTCAAGGATGACAGTGGGCTGTTAGCACCCTGGGACAACCACATTGCACACTACACAGGTCCCTGGATGTGAACAGGCTGGAGGAATTGGAGGGTCTTGGATCAAATTTGAGTGTCCTTTCCTGTCCCTCCACCCATCTTTTTCCAGTTTGGTAGCTAAATCCTATCTCCACCTTGGACTCACCATCAAAATTAACATTGAGCATGAAGTCCTTGTAGAACCTCTTGCCATTGACAGGTTTCATGGCATCACAGAGCTTGGTTTCATTGGGGCACAGTGCCCGGTGCATGTTGTGGAGAGAGTGAGCCATGGCATAGACTGCATTGACCACAAACGTGATCTTGGACTCTGGCTCAAACTTGCCTGTCTTGAGAGAGTATCGGCTACAGTCCTGTGTGTGGAAGCTGCACTTAAACTTCTGCTCCCAAAACTCCCGAAACCAGGGATTTCGGCTGTTATTGTAGGGATGGAGGTTACGGAAGTAGGCAGCAAACTCCTTAATGGGGTAGGCTGCCAACTCGATGGTGATGGCTCCTTCTGCCACCGCTTCGCTCCCAGCCACCACACTTTCCAGGGCTCCCCACCCATCACTGGCCACCCAGATGAAGGACACATTGGCTCTCTGAGCAGCTGTCAGCAGCTCCCGGGCGTCTTCGCTTCGGGTGAATAACACGACCACTTTGGCATTGGGTTTCTGCTGCAGAGCTCGGACCACCCCATCATAGGTCTTCTTGTTCATGGAGCGCCCCACTTTCTCCGAGGTAGCAATGCAGATGTTGCGCATACGGGCTTCTTGTTCAAAGGCCTCAATCCCTGTCTCCCCATAGTCACCCTCTGAGGCCACGGTGGAGACATAAGTCCAGTTGAAGAAGCGGAGGATCTCTGCCATGGCTTTGGCTTGGTAGAAGTCTGGCGGGACAGTGCGGGCAAAGTAGTCGTAGCGGGATTTGTCACTGAGCTTGGCACTGGTGGAGGCATAACTGATCTGTGGGATCTGGAAGAGCCGCAGCAGGTTGGCCACCTGTGTGGAAGAGGAGAAGTGAGTGTCTGAAGATGTGGCCCAATGAGGGACATTCCCACTGCCCTACACCAAGTGTTGCATGTTGCTCCCAAGCATGACCGTGGGGCTGATGAACAACCTGTTCTGACCTAGAGCATCCTGGTCTATAGAGGGACCAAAGAGAAACAAATGGCATATTCACAGAGTGCCTGAACCTTCAGACATGCTCATTTCTCTTTATGTTTTTTTAGTCATTCAAACACTCACCTCAGGGCTAGGGAGGGGACAAATGAACTTGTGGCAAAGGCAGAAACTCTGCCATGAAGATGGTCAGATGCTTGTAGGCAAGTGGAAAGCCAGGATGCCTGGCAGTCCCACAGCACAGAGGGGGACGTGTTATGGGGGCTGGGAGCTGGGGCAGAGCCCCTCACCCAGGCTGGGGGATGCTGAAGAGCTGGGTCAGGGGACCGGCGCCTGCGCATCCTGCATTGGGAGCCCCAGCGGCACCGGCACCTTCCAGCGCTCAGCAGAAGCCCTTGTTAGCTTCAAAGGGAAAAAAAGCCCCACTAATGAGGCTGTTAAAACCCAGGTTCTGGGGACAGCAAGGGGGGCTCGGCTGTGCTGGCAATGCTGCAGAGTCTGCCCACATCTCACTGCTCCCCAGGCAAGAGACATGGCTTAATTAACGTGGACAAATGATCTCGACAACAAAGTCCCCTAATGGCAAGAAGGTCCCTGAGCACAGGATTGCTGCTTTCTGTCCTCACCACATACGGGAGCTGCCAGCCCACCGTGCTCTCACAGTGCTCCCTTTGCTCCCCAGCTGGCCCACGTTCTGCCTCTGCTGCCACCTGCCTGTCCAGGGTCAGGAAGATGCCTCTCACCACGGGGACATGCTGAATTCCCAGCAAGAGAAGGGACAACTGCCCAGGGAGGGTCAGACAACCATGTTGCCTCCATCATCCAGTCCCCGCTTCCTCTGCCTCATGGCTGGAGGATGCAGGGATCTCAGGGACCAGGAGACACGTTCTGACACACACTAGGACTGCATTAGATCTCAGGGGCATGCTGCTCAGTGGCTGCACCTGGGACTCAGCTGGGTCTGCTGGCTGCCTGCAGCCTCGGGGGATACTCTTCTCCCTGCCAAAGCTGACCTCTGGGTCCCCACAGCTGTGATTTTGGATACTGAGCTGCACCTCATCCAGGGTGACAGCCAGATCCAAGGTTTAAGGTGCCTGTTCCCACAGAATTATGGAGGACATGGGGGCAGTGGCCTCCTGTACCCACCCTGCTCTGGCCAGGCAGCACTGTGGCTGAGCCCCTCAGAGGTGCATGTCCCTTGCAGTTGGCTACACCTCTCAGGCTGGGTTTTGGTGGGGGCAGAGGGGATAGTGCCCCCTCACTCTGGTCCACTCTACTCTGCCTGCCGTGTCATGGACATGAGCATAAAGATCATCGTGGGCTGAGGAGCTGTGCCATGTACTGTGCACAACACACTGTGACCCCTGGGAGAGGAATATCCACCTGTCCCCATGTGGAGCAGATCCATGGACTTGGCTCCCATGGCTTATGGCCGATGGGGCGTTTCCCACAGCCTGTGATGAGACCCTGGGTACCATGAGGGTTGCAGGCCCCCATGGTCACAGAGAGATGCCCATCTGGTATTCCCTCCTTATCGAAGAAAGCAGTATGAACAGCATCACTGCCAGGGATGAGAGCACTTCCCTGTGCTGCACTGGCGTCAATGCACTGCTACTGGCATTTTACTACCACCACCCCCCACCCCCGCCCCATTTCTGCTGACCCCCAGTCCCATCCAAGACTCTTGCTTGGGCAGTACCTGGATAGAAACGTCACTGTAGGAGCCTCCAATGACACCGGTGATGGCAGTGGGCACATCATCGTGAACAGCATAGGAGCCGTCAGGGCAGATGTGCTCGGAGCCGTCCACCTTGGTGAGGGAGGCACGGACAAAGTCAAGGGACTGCTCGAGGGCATAGGTGTCCTTGGAGCAGGTGTCGAGGATGTGGGCGCCCAGCTTCACCCCCGGCAGGATGCTCCTGTCCTTGTTGATCTCGTCCAGGGCAAAGAGCATTGCCTCCAGGCGCTGGATGCCTCGGTGTTCATTGATCTTGCCACAGTCTTCACTTCCCACTCCTTTCTCATGAACTGGGAAGAGGCCCCCAATCACCAGGTCCCCATCCATGCTGATCTCCTTCTTGCCAGCCATGCCATGCCCTGCAGCCAGGCAGGTGGCCAGGTGCATCAGCCACAGCCAGGCGGCCAAGGGGACCGCCATGGGGTGTGCTGGCCCTGGCCAGGGGACCTGCACCACCCCGTGTCACCCACTATCACCCTTCAAGGCAAGGGCAGGCAGTCCCCTGGCATTGGGTGGCGGGGGGTGGCACAGTGTGGTGTCAGTGAGAGAGGGGTTGTACCACCCCAGCAGAGCCCTTGGCACCTGGAAAAGCAAAAGAAAACCCGCTGGGTCTGTGGGCTGCAAGGAAAGACGGACTGTCCCTAGAGGCAGTGACTGTGCTGCATGGGCTGGCAAGGGCATGAGCTTCCCTGTGCACCCAACTCGGGGTGCCTTTAAGAAGGAACCCCCTGCAGAAGGGTGACATGACCAGAAGCCATAGCTCCCAGGGTGACACAGGACCACCATGACACACACAAGTGACATAGATCCCAGAGGACAGCCAGGGGCACAGGTACCAGTGCTCCCACAGGTACAGGGGTGTGCACAGAGCTGGCCTCTCTGGCAGCACTGGGCAGCACAGACTGCCAGAGGGAAGCTTGCCAGACCTAAAATATCAAGGAAAGGAAAGAGCCAGGGATGTGACCTGGCACAGGGTGCTGGGGGTGAGTGGGTAGAGTCAGAGTCGGCTCCAAGCTGAGCCCCCAACCCACGCAGCAGCATCAGGGGTGCTGACAGCTCCCAACCTCCAGCCAAGAGTGTTGCCAAAAGCAGCCGGCCACGAGCCCATTGTGCGTGCAGCACCCAGGACCCACAGTATTTTAAGCCCCAGACCATAATCATGGAGCCCACCTGTCCTGCCGCTGCCCCCAGGGCTGCCGTGGCGCCAGGATCGGAGAAGGGACTCTCCACTGGCTTCATCCTCCCGCAGCAATGCACAGGGCTCTGGCAGCCACGGTGCTTCAGAGTCTGTTCTCTCACCACCGCCCCTTCCTTCCCCGTATACTAAATTCAGAGATTTCAGTAAAAGTAAGAGCCAGGTTTGCTGACTCCCTCTGCAGAAAGCATGGAGACGCGGGGGAATCAAAGGATTTTGCAGCAGGCAGGCCTTGTTTTGGCAGGAGATACAGTCCCCTCAGAGATCTGTTGTCTTCTCCCAGATCACAGGAGAGATTTGTTTCCCATTTGAAGCTGACTGCTGAAATCCCAAAGGGCTGGCATTTCAGGGGCCATGGGAGGAGACCCCTTGGCAGCCCAGAAGCCTCAGGCTTCTCTGGCACGGGAAGCCTCCCATGCTGTGGTGGGTCCCAGGGCTTGCCCACAGCCCGGTAGGGCTCATGGGGGCACACAGGGTGGGAGAGTGATGCTGGAGAGTGCTGGCCCCCCTGCAGCTCCCCACAGCCAGTACTGAAGCCACTCTCCCTGAGCAGGAGCAGAGTATCCCTCAATGCCCCCATGTGGCTCCCTGACAGGCAATGACTGCTCAAGGAGCCCTCTGGCAAGCAGCCAGAGCTAGCAGTGATGCCCACTGGGATGTGAGCAGCAATGTGGTACAGGGGCTAATGGGGTGGAGTGATGAAACACATGTAGACCTCCTCCTCCTTCTCCATGCCCCAAAGTATTTGTCCGTAGGTGGTACCTGCTGGCGACAAGCTCCCAGCCACCTCAGAGTGTCTATGACCTGATCCCCCGATTTGAAGGAATTTGGGGAAGAGGCAAGGAAGAGTCCATATATTATTTCATGCAGAAAATGCTTTTAAGGGACCTAGGGTTTCCTAAAGCAGGAAAGAGGCCACAGGCACATGGATTATTGATGGAACACATTGGCAGCAGGCTGAGCCTGACACAGGGGTCCAGTGGCACCAAGAACCCGGGTCCCTGTGGTCCAGCTCTTCTGGGGCAGCTGGCAGGACTACCACACAAAGGGCACCTTCAGGCCAAGCTCCTCTGAAGGGCAAACCATCACCCACCCTGCAGCCAGCCCCAGTGGACACGAGAGGAGGGTTGCTGCCGCTCCCGCAGCTGCTCAGCTGGGCTAGCACAGCCCTGGGGGAAAAGCCCGCGGGAACCTCTGCAGAACATCTGGGGAGGTGAAGCACCGGGCAGGGCAGAACCAAATCCATCCTGACGGCCACAGTACGGCAGAAAGATCCTGCCGGCTGCGGGCAGCCTCCCTTTTCGAATGCATCTCGAGTAGGGTGGATGAGAAGGGGCCGTGGGTCCTCCGTCCCCTGAGCGCTTCCCATTCCCTGCCAGGAGCCATGACCCCTCCGACACCAGCACCCCTGGAGGTGTGTGAGATCTGGGGCGTGTTCAAGAGCGGCAATGTTGCGGGGGCGCAGGGGAAATGTCACCTCCCACAGAGGTTCCAGAGGTCCCACCGCCGAGCTCTACCAGGACACCCCACCTCCCCCTTGCCCCACGGGTTGCCAGCCCCGGTGCCCCGCGGGGCAGACCTGCCTTCCCGGGGCGCTCCCATCGCTGCCGCGGCCCGTCCCAAACGCGTCCCGAGGTCCCGCTGTCCCCGCACAAACACAACCGCAGCAAAGCCACTGCTCCCCCCGGCCCGGACACCTGGAGGGGAGACCCGGGGAGACAGCAGGTGCGGGGGTCTGTNCGCCCCCCGCCGTACCGGGGGGTCACCCCGCTCCCCTGCCTCGGTGCCGGCGAGCAGCCCCAGCCGGCGGCTGCGGCGGCCGGTCCCGCTGGGTGCCAATTGCGGAGCTCGGCTCTGCCGGGGCACCGGCGGAACGGGGAACCCCCAAGCCCTTCCTTCGCAGCCTCGCATCTTGCGCCGGGCAGCGAGGAGCGGAGGGAGCGGCCCCGGTGCCACCCCGACCCCCCGCACTTCCGACCCCCCGGAGTCGGTGCCGGTGCCCGGGCTCCGCACCCTCTTCCGTGGCTCCAGGAGTTCCGGCACCGGGCACCCATC
>WEKX01003504.1:9004-45329 GCA_013390025.1 Pitta sordida
ACAGCTACCTGCGGGGAGGTTGCAGCCAGATGGGTGTAGACCTCTTCCTCCAGGCTGACGACACCAGAACGAGAGGGCACAGCCTCAAGCTACGCCAGGGGAGGTTTAATCTTAACGTTAGGAAGCGGTTTTTCACGGAGAGAGTAATTGCATATTGGAATGGGCTGCCCAGGGAGGTGGTGGAGTCGCCATCCCTGGAAGTGTTTAAGAGAAGACTGGATGAGGAACTTAGTGACATGGTCTAGCTGGGGGGTGTAGGGCTGGATGACCCTGGGCCCCTTCCGGCTCGGAGCGGCCTGCTAGACTGTGAGGCATCCAGGTTGATATTACGCTCTTGGTCACTGTACGGGTATTAGATGGTGAGTTGGACTAGATGATCCTTGTGGGTCCCTTCCAACTCATAATTTTCTGTGATTCTGTGATTCTGTGTGAAAACAGAAGAACAGATTTAAAGTGATTGGGCATGGCAGTGATGCTTTGCTTTACACCTGTGAATGTGTTTTTTCACAACAAAGAAAGACAATGATTAAGGAAAACCCAGAAGAATAAATAAAAGTGAAGAAACTGCTGAGGCAGCCATAGATGAGGAGTAGCTTTCTTTTTAGATTTATGCATGGAAGACAATGAAATCTATATGATCTTCTGCTGGTTTCTTTTCTCTCAAAACTTATGTTTTAAAAAGAGAAAATTAAATGTAATTACTTTAATATTATTTTACACAAGTACTTCTTCATTCTGTGTTATTGATTTACTTCTCACTTGCCCTTGTCAAAACTTCATGCATGCCTCCTAAAAACAGGAACAGAAATCAGCATTGCCTTGTTTTGATTGCCATTGCTTTGCGATCTTAAATGGTTTTCCAACCCTTTTGTCAATATTTATTGATGGGATCCACAGGCGCTCTGAGTGATCCCACACTTGAGGGGCATAAACCAATAGGCAAGCTGGGAAGGCAGGAAAAGGGGGGTCTGCTCCAGGCAAGAATTAGATAGGAAACATCAGAAGGCTCAGGAACCATCGACAAAATGTCAAATATTTCAAACCCTTGATTGTTTCTCTGGCTAATGGCATGCTAAACAGAACCATTATCTCACCCTAAAGTGGAAATAGATACATATACATATATGCACAACATATGCATGTACACTCACCTCCATGCACATATACACACTCAGTTTGCAGGGAAATTAAACAACACCAATGAAAACGTGTAAAGAAAGTTCTTGGATAAATTAATAGCACAATTACATTACACGACATGGCACAAGACAGATTAGGAAAACTTGGCTAGTATTACATTCTGTTTTCAAATTGCAATTTATTTGTGGGTTTTAATGGATGCTTTATTAAAACATCTCAACATTGGTCAGGTTTCAGCACATGTCAGAGTAGCCTGTGATTGATGACACCCTCTGCTGCTTCCCTTGCACATTTGCAGGGAATTTAAGCAAACAGGGAATGAACAGAGGCTCAGATTCTATTGATCGTGTGAAGGTGCACTGCCTGAGAGCACAGTCTAATAACATTCTTTTAGCTGAACTGCCTCACACGAAGGCATTTGTTACAAGAACCAAAATGTTATATTGCTCGGGATAAAGGATATTGTAAGAGCAAGAGTAAGCATTGTAAGAGTAAGCAACAAACCAGGAAGAGAAGGAGCGAAAAAGAGAAAGAAAGAAATATAAATGTGTAACTTTACGCAATGAAGTGCTGTTATCTCTAAGAGTATATTTCAGACAGGCAAAAGAATGATGAATTCAACTGTTTCCCATGTGTAGATATAAGAGAATCTTCTGAAGTAAGATTGGAGAGAATAATTTCTTTTTTTTTTTTTTTTTAATCCATCTCATTTAGATGAGATCCTGTAATTATGTTGGTAGCAATGAAGGTGGAGGTCAGAGCTAAACACAATTAGGATTTTGAACATCAAAAGGGATAGCTTGACATTAATCATTAGTCCATCCAATGTCTTTCTTCATCACTTTAAGTACTATATACTGTAGTTAATTGATCTGACCATCACCCATTTTATAAGAGAAAAGCACTTGTACCTAATCAGTGTAAATCTTAGAGAATCCTCTACACTTGTAGAGAGCAGCATCTTGATAGATTTGGACTAGACCAACATAATATGAGAAACTTTTCCTCTTCTGCCATGAGATTTGCAAGTTACGTGATTGATAAAGAGGACATTTACATGATTTCAAACTGAAAATACAGTGTTTGCTTTTACCTCCCAAAACACCCTTTTAAAGAAATCCATGTAATCCACATCAGCAATGTTGGGCTAGCAGATATCTTTTTTTATTCATTGTAAATGGAGTCAAGTGGAAGGTAAAATGAGTTAATCAAGTACAGATGAGCTAGAAATACCTTTGTTCCCCGGAAGCTCAAAACAAAGTACTGATTAAAAGTAAAAATTTAGGTTGGGCATTAGAGTTCAATTTTTTGAGATGCTGAGTACTTGTCAGTACTACTACTGTGGCTGTATCTCATTTACTTTGTCTTTCTCTAGCCCCGTAGGAAGCACTCAGTATTATCCACCATCAGGTCTCCAAAACACTCCCCAAATATCTATTCTTGGGGCTTTGTTAAGTACAATGTCATCATTGCCTCTGGCTGTTCACACCTCTCATACCATTCCAGTTTCAATTCCAGGTCTAAAAGATTATTTGTTTGACCTGCCTTGCTCGTCATTATCTGAGCTGCTAATTTTATTATTCTGTTAGCACCCTGGGCTGCATGGCATAAAGTGACACTGTAAAACTGTAGTTTGATTATATTGGAATCATTCAGCATCACAGCCTCAACAAACAAAATGCAGCACTCCCACCCACACTGCTATGATAGCAAAGAAGAGGGAGTAAAGAAGAGGTGGAAGGGAGGATAAAAGATGTAAGAAGGATAAATGGGAATAAAAAAACCATTGTAGTTGTAAAGCTTTATGAATTCTCTCAGCCTAAGTAGGGATGGACAAGTTTTTTGTAAGCCTGTCTGAATTATCTGGTACTCAAAACATTTTTTAAAAGAAATAATAGTAGAAATAATGCTAAGAAATTAGAATCTGTGAAACCTTTGTTTATTAGAAACAAAGTATGAAATCTCTAAGTCCCTAGGTCTGAGAATTAACTTATAAAAATTTGACTAGGTTTCAGAAACTTTGGTGAGAGCATCAGGTCTTAGTCTGAAGTCTGAAGAACAACTCACCATGTTCTACTCTGTTCCATTCAGTGTTCCCACTGCTTTCGGCCATAGCTTCACCATCTTTATTCTCTATTTCAAATATTTTTAAACTGGCATGAGCATCTTAAACAATCAAATCACAACTGACTTTTGTAAGTTTATTTTAAATACACACGAGGTCCTTTAATATCCCCATATTTAACATTAGTTTTTCTTTTGAAGTACTGACTTAATAATTACTGGATTCTCTTGCTTTTGCTTCTGAGATTTTTCTCATCTCCACGTTTTACTTTCTAGGTAGCTGACAAAGTTAACTTTAATTTCTGAAAGGGAAAGAGATAAATTTTAATTCTTTACTTTTGCAGTCCATACTATACTTGATACTGCAAATCTGATGTTTGTTTCATTATTAGAGAAGCATTAAAATGGTTGCTTCATATTGCAGGTGTTTTATAACATAAGAAAAATGCTTTCTGAAACAGAAGAGTTCATAGATTTCAACTAGAAAACTTTTCTTTCTGATTAGCATGCTATGGCTCTTTCAGGTATATATACCTGTATCACACAAGCAAGCCATGTATAGATAACCCAACCAAATTATAAACCTGATCATGATCCTCAAAACAATTCTGTATTAAGAGTCAATGCTTATCAAATATTTTGTAGCTACATAGTTCAACTTCAACTTTATTTATTTAGATGAAACATAGTTTTGAATTATAATTAACATTGACTTTCTAATTTATAAGAATTGAAAATCTTATGGTAAGTGTATCCTAAAAGATACAGCTAACATAATTCCAATTCATGCAAGTCACATTGCTCTTAGCTTCTTGATTATAAGAAAAAAACATGTTTATTATAGCTAAGATAAATAAACAGATATTTTCTGACAGTTTAAAGCACAAATGCAACCTCCTAACCCTCAGCATCTAAAGGGCAAAAGCTGCAAAACCTAGTCCATTAACCTCTGTAAATGGTTGTGATATTAAAAACTGACTCTCAATATCCAAGGGTCATGATCTAGTGCAATAACCATCAGCAATAAAGAATTATGACTATAGTACATTATCCATCTATAAAATGGCCATTTACGACATCAGCACATGGGCTATCTGTAACAGAAATGAACCACCTCTTTCTAAAAGTCATTGCACACTTTCAATTATCTGGTTATAATATAAGCAGTTAAAACTTATTAAGTTTTAAAACAGAGCATAAAACTACAACTTTCTGAATATTAGGGAAAACAAGACACACTTACAAGCTAACGCAGCTTACTAGAAAACAACAGTTTAAAGTATCATTCTCAGTCTGTATTCTGTGCTATGATGTAGAAATTTCAGATTTACCCAGGTATCACCTCATTACAAGATATCCATTAATAGGTAGAAGTCTAGCAAGATGCTGAGGGCTCTTTTAGGAAAAGGCTCAGGTAATTTGTTTTTATAACATTTTCTGATAGATGAACAAAAGTATTTGTGAAAGTGACAGACAAAAAAAAGAAGTAGGTCCAAAAAGAAATACAGTAATCCCCCAGAATTCGCTGGGGGTTGGGTCTGGGCAGGTCCCACAAGTGATGAATTCTGTGAAGTTACCGAACCCATGAATATTCAGCTACCCCCGCCTGCAGCCATGCACCCTCCACTACTAAGGTCTGGAGGAGCGGTCCTGGGAGTGTGGCTCACACTGTAACACCTCATTAAAGTGGAAGAAGCACTCTTTGGTTATTCCCAGCCGCGAAATCCAGGGTCCAGGACATTCTGCGCACGTGTGTGGTCTCACAACTCACTGAATTTCCAGTCTTATGGTACATCACCAGTAAGCCAGGATTGTTGGTAAATTATGGACAGTGGCTTAGCGAGTTCATTTGCCAGCTCTTTCATCGTCCTAGGATGGATCACATCTGGTCCCATGGACTTGTGAGGATCCAAGCCACTAAGCAAGTCTCTAACTACCTCCTCCTGGATTACAGGGAGGTTATACTGAACCCCTACCCCTTCCTCCACTTCAGAGGTCCAGTTGTCTTGTAAGCAATCTGTCTTAATGTTAAAAACAGAGGCAAAAAAAGCATTAAGATTTTTCCTCATCTCCAGTTACTATATTCCCCTCTGCATCCAATAAGGAGTGAAGGTTGTTGCAGCCTCTCTTTTTACTGTTGATGTATTTATAAAAACATTTCCTATTGTCCTTTACAGAAAGACCTAGGTTGAGTTCCATCTGAGCTTTTGCCTCTCTAGTTTTTCTCCTACATGACTTGACAACTTTCTTATACACAGCCTGACTTACCTGCCCGTTTTTTCCCACAGGCCGTACATCCTCTTTTTTCCCCCTAGTCTTTTCAGGAGCTCCTTGCTCATCCAGGCCAGTCTTCTACTCCTCCAACTCATCTTTCAACACATTGGGACCACCTGCTCCTGTGCCTTCATGAGCTCATTCTTAAAGTATGTCCAACCTTCCTGGACCCCCTTGTCACTAAGGGTTGTTTCCCATGGTACCCTCCAAATTAATTTCTTAAACAGTCCAAAGTCTGCCCTCTGGAAGTCCAGCGTGCAGGTTTGGATTGTGTTCTTTCTTGTCATACTGCCGATTGAAAACACTATTATCTCATGGTCACTACGAGCCAGATTTCCTGCAACCTCAACATCATCAACCAACCCTTCCCTATTTGTAAATAATTGGTCAAGCACAGCCTCACCCCTGGTGGGCTCACTCACTACCTGCATCAAGAAACAGTCATTAATTATCTCTAGGAACCTACTGGACTGTCTCTTCTCTGCCGTGTTAAGTTCCCAGCAGATATCAGGCAGATTGAAGTCTCCTGCAAGAACTAGGGCAGCTGATATTGACGCAATCTCTACTTGCTGAAAGAGCAATAGGTCTGCCGTTTCCTCCTGGTCAGGCAGTCTATAACATATTCTTACTAGGATTTCATTTTTGTTGGCTATCTCTCTTACCTTAACGCACAGGCTTTCAACCGGATCATCCTTGATGTCAAGTTCCATGGTATCAAGAGTTGCTTTAATATATAGGGCCACTCCCCCAATCCTTTGTCCCCTCCTACTTCTTCTGAACAGTGTGTAGCCTGCCAATGTGGCACTCCAATCGTGCGCATCATCCCACCATGTTTCTCTGATGGCAACTATGTCATATTGCTCCTGATGCACCAAGACTTTTAGCTCTTCCTGTTTATTATCCAGGCTGCATGCACTGGTACAGACACACTTCAGCTGGGTTGTTGAATTTGTATTTGACCATTTTATACCAGTTTCAGTGTCACTCCAGGTGACTGCTGGATTCCATTCCCCATTCAAACCTAGTTTAAAGCTCTGTCAATGAGTCCTGCCAGCCGGCTTTATTTGATAAATTCTGCCCACCAGAGTCTAGCAAGCCAGGTCTGGTGAGGGATACCCCATGAGCATAATACCCAATCTGGGTAATTATAGACCTGTCAGCCTGACCTCAGTCCCAGGTAAAGCCATGGAACAGATAATCCTCAACGCTATTACACAGCACCTACAAAATAACCACGACATTAGACCCAGTCAGCACAGATTCAGGACAGGGAGGTCCTGCCTGACCAACCTGATCTCCTCCTATGATCTGGTGATTCACCTGGTTGATGACAGAAACGTTGTGGATGTTGTGTACTTGGATCTTAACAAAGCCTTCGACATGGTTTCCCATGGAAACTCACAGAGCATGAGTTGGATAGGAGCATCCTCTGTTGGGTTAGGAATTGATTGGATCAACGAGCCCAGAGAGTGTTGGTAAATGGTGCCACATCCAGCTGGCAGCCAGTCACTAGTGGAGTCCCACAGGGATCAGTGCTTGGCCCGGCACTGTTTAATATCTTTATTGATGACATGGACAGGCGAATTGCATCCACCATTAGCACATTTGCAGATGATACCAAGCTGGGGGAAAATGTTGAACTACTAGAGGGCAGAAGGGACCTTCAGAGGGACCTTGATAGGCCAGAGAAATGAGCAGATTCTAATAGTATGAGATTTAACAAGTCCAAGTGCTGGGTTCTTCACTTTGGACATAACAACTCCATGCATCACTATAGGCTGGGGGATGAGTAGCTGGAGAGTGGTGAAATGAAGAGGGATTTAGGAGTACTGATCGACAGAAAACAGTGTGCCCAGGTTGCGAAGAGGGCCACTGGCATCATGGCCTGTATCAGGAACCGTGTGATCATTAGGAGCGACTACAGGAACTGGGACTGTTCANTGTCCTTTACAGAAAGACCTAGGTTGAGTTCCATCTGAGCTTTTGCCTCTCTAGTTTTTCTCCTACATGACTTGACAACTTTCTTATACACAGCCTGACTTACCTGCCCGTTTTTTCCCACAGGCCGTACATCCTCTTTTTTCCCCCTAGTCTTTTCAGGAGCTCCTTGCTCATCCAGGCCAGTCTTCTACTCCTCCAACTCATCTTTCAACACATTGGGACCACCTGCTCCTGTGCCTTCATGAGCTCATTCTTAAAGTATGTCCAACCTTCCTGGACCCCCTTGTCACTAAGGGTTGTTTCCCATGGTACCCTCCAAATTAATTTCTTAAACAGTCCAAAGTCTGCCCTCTGGAAGTCCAGCGTGCAGGTTTGGATTGTGTTCTTTCTTGTCATACTGCCGATTGAAAACACTATTATCTCATGGTCACTACGAGCCAGATTTCCTGCAACCTCAACATCATCAACCAACCCTTCCCTATTTGTAAATAATTGGTCAAGCACAGCCTCACCCCTGGTGGGCTCACTCACTACCTGCATCAAGAAACAGTCATTAATTATCTCTAGGAACCTACTGGACTGTCTCTTCTCTGCCGTGTTAAGTTCCCAGCAGATATCAGGCAGATTGAAGTCTCCTGCAAGAACTAGGGCAGCTGATATTGACGCAATCTCTACTTGCTGAAAGAGCAATAGGTCTGCCGTTTCCTCCTGGTCAGGCAGTCTATAACATATTCTTACTAGGATTTCATTTTTGTTGGCTATCTCTCTTACCTTAACGCACAGGCTTTCAACCGGATCATCCTTGATGTCAAGTTCCATGGTATCAAGAGTTGCTTTAATATATAGGGCCACTCCCCCAATCCTTTGTCCCCTCCTACTTCTTCTGAACAGTGTGTAGCCTGCCAATGTGGCACTCCAATCGTGCGCATCATCCCACCATGTTTCTCTGATGGCAACTATGTCATATTGCTCCTGATGCACCAAGACTTTTAGCTCTTCCTGTTTATTATCCAGGCTGTGTGCACTGGTACAGACACACTTCAGCTGGGTTGTTGAATTTGTATTTGACCATTTTATACCAGTTTCAGTGTCACTCCAGGTGACTGCTGGATTCCATTCCCCATTCAAACCTAGTTTAAAGCTCTGTCAATGAGTCCTGCCAGCCGGCTTTATTTGATAAATTCTGCCCACCAGAGTCTAGCAAGCCAGGTCTGGCGAGGGATACCCCATGAGCATAATACCCAATCTGGGTAATTATAGACCTGTCAGCCTGACCTCAGTCCCAGGTAAAGCCATGGAACAGATAATCCTCAACGCTATTACACAGCACCTACAAAATAACCACGACATTAGACCCAGTCAGCACAGATTCAGGACAGGGAGGTCCTGCCTGACCAACCTGATCTCCTCCTATGATCTGGTGATTCACCTGGTTGATGACAGAAACGTTGTGGATGTTGTGTACTTGGATCTTAACAAAGCCTTTGACATGGTTTCCCATGGAAACTCACAGAGCATGAGTTGGATAGGAGCATCCTCTGTTGGGTTAGGAATTGGTTGGATCAACGAGCCCAGAGAGTGTTGGTAAATGGTGCCACATCCAGCTGGCAGCCAGTCACTAGTGGAGTCCCACAGGGATCAGTGCTTGGCCCGGCACTGTTTAATATCTTTATTGATGACATGGACAGGCGAATTGCATCCACCATTAGCACATTTGCAGATGATACCAAGCTGGGGGAAAATGTTGAACTACTAGAGGGCAGAAGGGACCTTCAGAGGGACCTTGATAGGCCAGAGAAATGAGCAGATTCTAATAGTATGAGATTTAACAAGTCCAAGTGCTGGGTTCTTCACTTTGGACATAACAACTCCATGCATCACTATAGGCTGGGGGATGAGTAGCTGGAGAGTGGTGAAATGAAGAGGGATTTAGGAGTACTGATCGACAGAAAACAGTGTGCCCAGGTTGCGAAGAGGGCCACTGGCATCATGGCCTGTATCAGGAACCGTGTGATCATTAGGAGCGACTACAGGAACTGGGACTGTTCACCCTGGAGAAGAGGAGGCTCAGAGGTGACCTCATTGCTGTTTACAACTACCTGCGGGGAGGTTGCAGCCAGATGGGTGTGGACCTCTTCTTTCAGGCTGATGACACCAGAATGAGAGGGCACGGCCTCAAGCTATGCCAGGGGAGGTTCAATCTTAACGTTAGGAAGCGGTTTTTCACAGAGAGAGTGATTGTACATTGTAATGGACTGCCCAGGGAGGTGGTGGAGTCACCGTTCCTGGAGGTGTTTAAGAAAAGACTCGATGAGGAGCTTAGTGACATGGTCTAGCTCGGGGGTGTGGGGCTGGATGGTCCTGGGTCCCTTCCGGCTCGGAGTGGCCTGCTAGACTAAGAGGGAACTAAGTTGTGTTACCGCTCTGAGATGGGCTTTCGGTCTCTGTACGGGTGTTAGATGGTGAGTTGGACTAGATGATCCTTGTGGGTCCCTTTCAACTCATAATATTCTGATTCTGTGATTCTGTGATTAGAACTAGGGAGTTGTTCTTCCCATATACTCGGCACAGGTTCGAGTACATCTTGAGTACTGTGTCCAGTTCTAGTCTCCCCAATTTAAGAAGGCTGTTGAACTACTCGAGAGGGTTCAGAGAAGGACAAGAAGAGTGGTGAAAGGACTGCAGAACAAACCCTATGAAGAGCGACTGTGGGAGCTGGGGTTGTTCAACTTGGAGAAGAGGAGGCTCAGAGGTGACCTCATTGCTGTCTACAACTAGCTGAAGGGAGGTTGTAGTTGGGTGGGTGTAAATCTCTTCTCTCAGGATGCCGGCACCAGAACAAGAGGACATGACTTTAAGCTATGCCAGGGGAAGTTTAGACTGGATGTTAGGAAGAGCTTCTTCACAGAGAGAGCGATCTTTAACTGGAATGGTCTGCCCAGGGAGATGGTGGGGTCACCATTCCTGGAGGAGTTTAAAAAAAGACTGGATGAGGAACTCAGTGTCATGGTCTAGACAATGGCAGGCTCAGATGATGGAGTGTTGTGTCCATGGTTCCATGGTTGTGGGTCTGAGCCCTGGGTGGGCATTTACTTGGGAGTCAGACTAGATGATCCTTGTGGTCCCTTCCAACTCGGAATAACCTGTGAACCTGTGAAAATCCAACCGCAATTAATTGAATACGTGGATATACAAGCTGTGAATATGTGGAGGATCACTGTATTACTAATCATATAACAATACTTTTAGTAGTGTCAATATAATTTTGACCACAAAAAGCCTATTTTCAGTGAAAGAAAGTATGAGAATGACAATTTAATAAAAATGATAAATAAATGCAAAATCCAAATTTTACTTCTTAAAATTAGTGTCAGAATATGGCAAAAATAAATATGTTTTCTACAAGACATATATATTTACATATATCTATGTATATATATATATGGATGGATAGAAGACTTTTTTAATTTGTTTGACATTTGTTTTTGCTGAGATGTCTGTGGAAACTTAGACCAGTGAGTTATTTAACTGATCACTAAAACTCTGAGGATACATTAGCTGGAAGACCTGCAAAAATCCAACCCACTCTCTCCTTTAGAGAGCAGCTGTTCTTACTAATTAAAATAGAAAATCTTCATCCATCTTCATTTGTTAAGAAGTCACCCAGACAGAGACAGAACTTCTCCACTCTGTCGTAGTTTCACAGGGTGTCTGAAATGGCTAGAGAGGAAGTAAAAAATTATCCATTACTTTAATTTTGACAATAGATATAAAGAAGTCTTTTATTTGCTAAAAAAAAGGTCACATACATTTTTTTTCTATTTTTTTTCATTTACATTTAATAAAATCCAACCATGAAATCAAAAACTGACTTTCAGGAATGAAATTATCTCTACCTACATAGTCTTGCCTTTTTTTTTCAGACTCTGAAAGATAAGGAAACACCTGGACATGAAAATCTGATGTGGATTTTAAATGAGATCGTAATCAGTTAAGTTTTTACTTAAAGCCCTTTCCCCACCCCTGAAATCTGTAGTAATAATGAAATTCTTGCTGGAATAATGCCTATGTGTGCTTTACTGCTTATGTTCCACCAATGAACTTTTCACTTCTTTTCTCCATCTATGAAAGAGAAGAATCATGAAGAACTAAGGAAGACTGGATTCAGGCTACCACTGGGCATTGGGACTCAGTATCTATTCAAAAAGTGGTTAAGTAAAATTATTTACAGCAAGTAGTCTTCTGGAGAACTTAACTGGCCAGTGTTGCTTGTAAAGAACAGCGAACTGCTATGAGAGAGTTCCTGAGCATTATTCTGGAGATACTTAGAGTCTGTGATACCAAACATCAGATGTAAGCTGCATTTCAGCATATAGCCTTCCTCCTACAAAAACTCTGTGTTAATAAAATTACACAAGCAGCAGCTACTTTTACCTCTTGCAGATCTTTCCAGGGTAGACTTTGAAGGGCAAAGGTCACTAGAATGTGCATTTTATGGTAGTGGAGGCCAGTTCATATTCTGTTCTCCAGTCCTTTGTATTGAAAGGGAAAGAGTAGAGTATATACCTGTTTACAACTACCTGCAACCAGATGGGTGTAGACCTCTTCTTCCAGGCTGACGACACCAGAACGAGAGGGCACGGCCTCAAGCTACGCCAGGGGAGGTTCAATCTTAACGTTAGGAAGCGGTTTTTCACAGAGAGAGTAATTGCATATTGGAATGGGCTGCCCAGGGAGGTGGTGGAGTCACCATCCCTGGAGGTGTTTAAGAGAAGACTGGACGAGGAGCTTAGTGACATGGTCTAGCTGGGGGGTGTAGGGCTGGATGACGCTGGGCCCCTTCCGGCTCGGAGTGGCCTGCTAGACTGTGAGGGATCTAGGTTGGTGTTATGCTCTGCGATGTGCTCTCGGTCTCTGTATGGGTGTTAGATGGTGAGTTGGACTAGATGATCCTTGTGGGTCCCTTCCAACTCATAATATTCTGTGATTCTGTGATATAACATGTTGAGTGTCTACAAAAGGACTACAAGAAATTATATTATTAATAAGGTTCCATACTGGGCATTTTATCAGCTGAGCACCTTCTTTTCAATGTGTTTAACAGCTGGTAAGCTCTGGAATATGCTTTAAAGGATCTCTCTTTTTAACAGCTTCCTACTAGGCTGGCCCAGTCTGTGATCAGGGTGCCAGATCTTCTTCATTAGGGGTCATTAAAACACCAAATGTCAGAATCTTCCTTCTACTACTGTGATTAATAAAAATGTTAAAGCATAACTTTGTTTCAGTTATGTTTTTTTCCCAACCATGAGCTTAATCATTCTTAGTAACCCATCAGTTATTGCCCTAATTCAAGGACAGTTCTGATCAAGGGAGACGGGTGTAAATCAGATGATATGACACACATACACAGGGTACACAAACAAAATTCATTTAGACATTGTCTACAATTGCCCTGTGAGTTGTCTTTGAAGACTTAGCACATTTTAAATATGTTTCAATATATTTCCCTACTTCATGTCTTTTTGTTACTTCTTGATTTTCTTAATGCTACTGAAACACAAAGAAATAAATCTCTTTGATTCTAAAACACCAGGGTATAAATACTGTAAACAGTATCTATAAAGTATTAAACTGTAAAAAACAGATTTTTCTTGAGTAATTTTCTGACACATAATTATATACAGCCATCTGAATGACTACACGCTGTGGGTTTTGTTCAGTGTTTTTTACCAGTTTTATAGGTAAAAATGAACATAAAGTCCTTTATATGATTTGCCCAAAATAACAAGTGCTCAGTTGTTTAAATTATATGAGTTTCTTAAGTTTCTTACTGACAATAAGTTATATGGCTCCATAGTAGAGATCATTCTGGTAGAATAAATGGAGCAACAGGCAGAAATGGGACAATGATTACTCCAGTCTTGACCGAAAGAGGCCCTGTCTTTTTTCAGTGGATATTTAGAGTCTGTGTTTTCAAAATCACACACAGAGAATCACAGAATATTATGAGNATATAGTTGTTTTGATCATTTTATCTATAAAAGTGCATTCCAGTAAAAAATTGAATTGTAGTTATTGTCCACACAGACATTTTTACAAGCATAAAGGAGTTCATGGGTTTGATTCTCTCCAAATATTTGTAGGAAGAGCTTCCCTAGTTTATTAAATTCTTCAAAATGATCACATCATGATCAGCTAACATACTTGACTTGTCATCTGAATTATTTACCTGAAAGATAGATATTTATCTTTGTCCAGTTCATTTGCATCATATTATTCTGTACAGGCATTCTTCTCAGCAGTAAGATATTCAGGATTTATCTTGACCTTTTCCTCTCTTCTTTCATTTCAGTGGAAAGAGATTATTTTTATGCTAATACTGCAAATTATGAATAGTAATCCTCTAAACATAACTGAAAAAATGGAAACAAATTACACCACCACCACCAAAAAACCATACACTCTTAGTAGTTAGATGAAATATGATTTGACAGGTGGAGCAACCACAACTGGCAAATGATTTATTAAGTATATATTGCTGCGTAATGGACTTCCGGGTAGTTATAATAATCATAATAACCAGATACATTGCATGCCACACTCTGTCAAGAAAGTTCTTCACATTATTTGCCCAAATGGCAAAGTTAGTCAATTCTTCCAGCAGGCTCAAATTTTCTGAGACTAACACATTCTGTCATGGTGTAAGCAACAGAGCTGATCCCCCTAAGGGGTTAAACAGAGGTCTGTGAGCTGCATAAATCTTGATGCTTTAAAATAAATATCAAATTTCAAATTATCTCTATTAAGATATTTTCACAATTGCTGAAAATTTTTAATTTCGATAACACCCTTCACAATAAACTTAGAAGATAAATTATTTTAACTGTAGATATCCAAATGCATTAAAAGAGCCCAAACATTCAAGTATAAAATGCAACTGGAGACAAAAAAACCCCTATATGATTCTTCAATGCATAGAAATGCATACACCTCAGCAAAACAATTCTTGCAGTTATAAATTTATTATATATTGTTAATGTTGATCATTAATAGTTTAACCTCTAATTTGGCAAGGTAAACATTTCACCAGCATCAGGTTTTTTGCTGTATTTGAAATGTTTTCTTATTTTTTTGCAGAGCTGAATGTAAAATGTTCATTTGGGATATAAGTATTATAAATGTAGTAAGGTCTGCTTTGCTCAAATCGTATGCATTCTCTGTATTTTAATCTGTTTTTAATGTAGAAATAATAATGATAAGCAAAAAGGGTGCCATGAAACATATTATTGTAACAGGTAAATTAAAAGTTATTAAGGATTGTTTTTTTTATTGCTGAACTTTGTTTTTCTTTCTGAGCAGGCAATTTCAATTATTTCATTGCATTATATACCATCATATACAATGTGGTTGACAGAAAGGATTTTTATTCTTTTTAGAGCTGTACAAAACTGGGGGGAAAAAATCTGCTTTGTGACCTTATGGGAATTTGATATCTGACTAAGTGGGAATATATATTACATCATATCCTTGCTCATAGGTACTTGTGCTAAGTAACACTTTCAGGATTCTTCTTTGTTCACACAACATCTAGATATGAAACAAACTTTAGACAAATGCTAGGAAGTTGCTCAGGGGAAAATTGCTGTAATATACCACAAATAATGTACTCAGGAAACCTGGTATAGCCCTCACAAACACTATTCTCATCTCCAGCCTTCCACTCTGTAGGTTGAACACTACACTTTCTATTTTATTTTATTTGGATGTACCAAGAGTATCTTGAGTTTTTATGTGTCTCTTCATTTTATTGATCCTCTTTGCACTCTTAAAAATAATGGGCTTTTAGAAACCCAGTGTGACTAAAATGTATCCTTCTCACTTTCTAGCTCATTCCTTTTAAAACACAGACATTTAGGGGATAATCTTTTACGTAGTCCAACATGATCAGCCAATTTCTAACAACAAAAAAAATCCCCGCCTAGTTAGAGTTTACTTTATTAGAGAAACGGCATGTACACTGTTACATACTCCCTGTTATCTTCCTGGTACCAGGCTACCATTAAACATTTTTTCTGAAATCCTTGTTGTCATAAGGATGTGTAATAGGCATGTATGTTCTCCTTGTGCTGATGAATCAAAATTCCAGTTTTAGTGAGTAAGATTAATTGTCCACTTAACCAAAACTAAATTCATTCTCTTTTGGGGGCAAGAAAGAGGGAGAGTGGAATGCTGTAGAGCTGAATGCGGGAAAAGAAAGCGGCAGAGTGCCAGCTAGGTTGCAGTATCCAGTTACACGTGAAATGATTTGTAATTCTGAGCAATCACTTAGGACAAGCTCTTGCATCGTTTTATCTATACATGACTCTAGGCCAAAGTCAATACTCATAGTAAAATAATGAGAGAAAGCTAACTGAGGCCCTTTATTAATGCTCCAAGGAGCAAATCTGATGCTTGAGTTTTTCCCATGGAAAGTATCCACTTCGTTCAAAAAATGAACAAGTGGGTCATGATGGCCAGTATTAATCAGGGTTCTTACCTCCAAGAAATGAAGGAAAATTTTCTTTCTTTTTTATGTGCCATGTCATGCGTTACTCAGCTGCACATAAAGTCATATGAATTTTGCATTACCTGTAGGCTCATTGAGAAAATTATTTCTCTCTTAATTGTTTTTCCTGACTTGCAGAGATGAACAAAAAGCCAAACACAAAAACACAGTATGAAAGTCCAATAAACCCTAAGGAAAAAACCAGTACACTGTTTGAGATATGTGGGTTTATTCTTACTACCATCAACACAACAAAGAAATGCAATTACACAAGGAAATTTTTGGCAACGTAAGGAGTGGATCCCTCACTCTTGAGGGGTGATTTTTGAAGGTTAGTGTCCTGGTTTTGGCCAAGGACAGAGTTAATTTTTTGCAATAGCCATTAGGGAGCAGAGCCTGGAGCCATGTGGATGTGGCCAAGACCCTAATGTTACTCAATACACTCATACCTCACTGCATTGCGACACCTCCATTGCGACCTTGGTGGTTTGGGAAAAATTTTCTCTAGAAATGTACCTCAGTGATTTGTGGAGCTTCCCGGCTAACGCATGCTCAGTGCCTCCGCTTCGCCGAGGGGCAGTGCCGGCGCTCCCTGTGGGGCAGGACAGGCTCGGTCCCGCAAGGAGAGCATGGGGTACCTTTCGCTCCTGTGGCGTTTATGGTCCCGCGGCACCCTGCCCCACTCCTGTGCATCTCCATGCCCGACCCTTACAGTGGAAGGCTCACGCCACAGTATGCCCCAGGCAGCCACTGAGACCCAGCTCAGCACCGCCATAAGTCACACCATCCCCTGTCACTCTTAGCCGAGCCGGGGGACTGACCCCTGCTGGGCATGTGATACTGCTTCCATGGTTACAGGTGGGAAAGGCAATGCATTCTGTGCCAGGGGACTGCAAGCCAGCACACCTGGTGATGACATAGCCCCAGGGAAAGTGCGAGGCTGGCCACAGCGGCGATGGGGCAAGCACTGTGTGCTGGGATAGGGCAGCGGTGGGACCTGCCCACAAGTTAAGGTTTCTCAGGCTCCAAGTGCACCAATCTGAGCCCATGGACACCCCTTTTCTGCCACGGCCCCGGAAATCCCCCACCCCAGAGGCACTGGAAGCATGGGCAGAGGCAGCAGCCCGGCAGCAGCTGCAGAAGTTACAGCATGGCCAAAGAGAAGCTGAAGGATTTTTCGGGGGTCTCTCCAGGCAGAGAGGGCTCAGAAATGCTTCCCTTTGCTCCCCTCTGCTATGAGACCCTGTGGGGAGGATTGGAAAATGCTTCTCAGTGCTCCTGATTGGCTGGGGGTGGAGCGATGTATGCATATTAATCTCACATGTGTTTGCGAATTAGACTGTTCATGAGACCCTGACAAGACCCATTCCTCACAAAGTTGGAGGTATGACTGTACCATCATGTCATTGCAGAGGGACAGGAGAAAGGGTTTCTCTCTCTTGCTTCTGAGAAGAAGACTGTCCCTTTCCCAGGGAGAAGGCATGGCAGATGGAGAAGTGCGATAACATTGGTCTCGACTGGAGTGAGTAGGTGTGGCTGAGGTCAGGTTAAGCTCCACACTGTCCTTTTTGTACACTTTTGTCATTATTACGGTTGCTGTTACTCTTTGTTTTCTTATCTCACTGATGTTTCCAGTAAATTATTCTTAACCCATTATCTTTGCCTTTTGTATCTCTAGTTGTCCTCTCCATACACCTGTGGGGAAGGGGAAGCAAGTGAACAATGTGTAGTTTTGGAGTCTCATGGCAGGTAATAGGGAGGGCATTAAATTGGGGAATACCATTCTGAAACCACAACATCTAGTTGATTAGTTGATCTAGGAAGATTTTCATACTGCAACAACTTGCGGTTTTATTTACAGCACCATGAATATTCTTTTTGCTTGTTTAATTCTTCTTTGGTTGTTAATGATATGAAATCATAGTCATCAAGTGATCTTTTGCCCTAGAACATTCAGTTACTTATCTGCAGTTTTGTAACTTGAGACATGTATTACATAGATTTACCATGTAGCTTAAATGAAGGCAAATAAAAAACCCTCAAAAATAAACTGAAGTCTTGCACAGCTTGCATAAGAAACCACAAATTTTGATTATCCTCTGAAGCAAAAATAGGGCTTGATAAGACTTTATAAAGATGAAGACATTTGTAGGCTGTTTTATGCAGGTAAAACACTAAAAATCAGATTAAAAATTTGCAATTTACTTTAAATATGGCAAGTTATAAGTGCCTGTTCTGTTTTGATAACTAGAATTTTATCAACAAAATGCCTATCTATACATCTCAGGAAATCTTCTTTTCCAAGCCTGAAACACCTAAGTTCCTGCATATCTTCTACTGAGGAAGAAAAGAGTAATTTGATGACTGGTAAATAAATATCATTGTGGAAGAGTTGGCAAAAAAATTGCTGCCTTAAAAAAATATATGGGGAACTAAAATGATTGAACAATTGAATAGAAAATTACAGTTAACTTTGTGAAGCTATTGATATGGACCTAGTTTTAGAAAAAATATTTGCAAAAGGCCTACTAACCACAAAGGAGAACACTGTATAATCCTTAAAAAAATGGGTTAAAACCCACAGAAAGGCATAATGTAGAGCCTAAAAATGCACCTCTCAGTTTCGTCTTCTTCCTGGTAAGAAACTTAGAAACAACACTGTCTCGGTGTGAAAACATCTATGTGGGGCAAATGCATCTAGGTCATGCAGAAAACAGTATGTTGCCATAGCTATCATTAGTGTAATACACTTCACAGCAAGTCCTACTGTGAGCTAAATTCAGGCCCAGTGGGTGCTGCACTATTGACTTCAATGAAGCTGCACCTGCTTATGCCCTCTCTGAATTGGTCCTTGCATCTACAAAAAGAATAGTATTTAAATCACTGCCATTCACTGAACACTATTTCAACAGCATCTCAGTGTGAATTCCTGCTGTAAAATATCTGGTTTGTGGTAGCCGGTTATTCTTTCCCACACTGCTTGCTCTCCCCTCCATCATTCCTCAGAGCAGACTGCTTCTGGCAGCACTGATCCAGTCACTGAGGCAGACAAAAGTCATAGCCTATATGAGGGATGATTATCTTGTGCATTTTAAAGATATTTTGGCTGCTGACAAAAATTTGATTGCTTCTAAAGAATGCCAGGAGCACACATTGCAATTTTATAGTGTACAGGCTAGTACCTGTTTATCTAAATATTGTCAAATACCTTGGAATCTTCATTTTGAGGGGAAAAAACTTGTATCATACCCTCTTTCTTTGTATACATTTTAATTGCTAAACTACATCAGACCTTCAAAAGCTTATGGTGGGTTTTTTTGCTATTGTCTTACAGATGCAAAAAAATCTCTATAGAAGTTTTCATAACATTCTGAGATGGCTTTGATAATCTAGTGGCAGAATATAGGTACACTTCTGGGGAAAAAATGCAGAATCCCCTTTTTACACACATAAGTGAAAGCCCCATCACTTCCTGATGAGCATAAAACACTACCAAAAGAGAGTGATAATATGAATGTCGGCCATGCCCATACAAATGCTCATGACTTGACTGCCATGATGATGCAGCATCATAAATTCTCTGTTAGGTCAATAAACCCTGCAGTCACCTTTACAAGGCATAACAGTTATGATGACATCTTCCAAATGTGTGGAATCCAGTCCAGCTTGGCCTAGGTGGAGAAAAGAATGGGAGGGACAAGCTGAGCTGCAGCCTGCTTGCAAGTTTCTGAAAGAGACTTTGTTACAACGGAAAAGAAAAATAAAATTTTTCTCTCAGAAAGACTGAACTTTGCTCTTCTACTTCTCAGGTAAATGCCATAGTTAGCAGACTGTCATGGTGAAGACATGGTCTATTTTTCTTCCATGCTATACAGATCTTAAAAGGTAAGCGTAAGTCAATTTCTTGAATTCATATTATTTCTTTGTAAGAACTTGATTGCTCTGAATGCTCCACCTATGCATCAAGAGAAGTACTTAAAAGCCTGTAAATTCCCAAAAAGTTAAGCCTAGTAACAGGCAGTGTTATCTTGCCTATAGGCTCACCTATTTAGGAGCTCATTTAGGAGCATAAAGATGTAAATGTGTGTGAATACAACGTAAATTTTAGAAACCAGGCTTTCTTCCACATGAAAAACAAGGAAAGCATTGATTATTCAGTATGGATTTTTGCTAATTTTTTAATGTTTTCAAAATAATTTTAGGAAGCTTCTGTCACTTAAGAAAACTTTTTAGGGATCTTGTGCCAGAATACTTTTCTGGAAGCTGCACATATTCTCTCTCATTAACTAACTTCTGAAGCTTGGTCTTTCTGGGTGGAATAGGATATACCCTATAGTATTTGTGTTACAGCATGCGAGGAATGAATATGATGATCTTGAGACTTTCAGCTGTGAAGTCTGCTTGGAGTTACATGCCTCAGTTCTGTCTTTTTGGGGGAGTATTTTGTTTCCATAGAGCTGAAATTTAAAAAATGAAAAAGAAAACCTAAGGCAGTGCTTGATGGCAGTTTAGCTGCTGACAGTCAGATGAACTTCTATACAATTTGTACATTGAAGGTTATGCTTTACTGATTGTCAGAGACTGGCATCAGGGCATGACATCACAGTAATTCTTAGTCTTACCTTGGATTTACTTTTTCTGTGTCGAGTTTCTGCTTCCTGAGGGCTAAATGTTCGGCTAGCCGCAGCCCCGGGGGAGAAACCCGACAATGGACAAAAGCAAAAGGCATTCTTTCTCCTTCAGCGATATAATCCCAGTTTATTCTGGAATTCCCTTCCTTGGAGCCGAAAGTGAAAGAGGCCCAAACACGTGTCCCTTCTCAGTTTCATTCCCCAGGAAAAGCGGGGCAGGCAGTGGGAAGGTAACTACAACTAATGGGAAGCTTAGCGGGTGGGATGTAGGGAGGTGTTTGCTAGGAGGTACCACCAGGCAGACAGGGGGGAAGTACAGAATGTACAATATGTGACAAGCCACCCATAGCTGAAGGTATAAACACACTACAACATTTCTGAACAGTGTTTTATTACAGCAGAATACTGCTGCATTGCAAATTATGAGAGGAAAACCGTAATTCAGTGGATTACCTTCTTGTGAAGTTATAATCTTAAAAGATGCATAACAAAAAGTTGAAGGATCTTTCAGATACAATTACTTGTGTAAATCTGACTGTACTAATGTTACTCAGTAGTCATTCTGAATTTGAAATATTCAGGGACATGATTATTTACATTTTAAGCTGGTTTATCTCTGTGTGGTCACCTTGGCAACAAAGAGGGATGGAACGAATACATAAAAAGACTCTGCTTCTCAATAAGTGCATGCAATTGTTTGTATTTACAATTTGATATAATACTTTTCTAAATACAGACTGGCCAATGCTGTTTAACTTAGCTACCAATGTACAGAACACCACAGTGACTATTATTTCTTGTATAAGCGATGAAAGCAATAGCACAACAGGAGCATTAAATATTTATATTGAGCACAAAAAGTCTATAATTTGCCAGTTTTTCATAAAATCATAGAATCATCAAGGCTGGAAGAGACTTTTAAGATCATGGAGTCTAACCATCAAACCAGTACTATCACTGTAACCCCTAAAACATTAAATCATATCACTGACCACATCCAGACACCTCTTAAATACCTCCAGGGATGGTGACTCCAATGCCTCTCTGGGCAACATATTCCAATGCCTGACCATCCTAACAGTGAAAACACTTTTTTCCTGATATCTAATCTGAATCTCCCCTGTCTCAGTTTGAGGCCATTTCCTCATGTTCTCTCACTGTAGGTATGGCAGAAGAGGTCAGGCTCCACCTCACTGCAACCTCCTTTCTGGTAGTTGCAGAGAGTGATGAGGTCCACTCTGAGCCTCCTCTTCTCAAGACTAAATAATCTCAGTTTGCTCAACTGTTCCTCATCAGATATGTTTTCTAAACCTTTCACAAGCCTTTTGCCCTTCACTGGACACACTCCAGCACCTCAATGTCCTTTCTAGAGTGAAGGGCCCAGAACTGAACTCAGTACTTGTGATGTGGCCTCACCAATGCCAAGCAGAGAGGAATAATCACTTCCCTAGTCCTGCTGACTACATTACTCTTGATACAGGCCAACACACCTCTGGCTTTCTTGGACACTTGGGCACACTGTTAGCTCATACTGAGTGGACTGTAGACCAGCACTACCAACTTTCTCCTGCTGAACAGCTCTCAAGTCACTCTTCTCCCAGCCTCTACTGCTGCGGGGGGGTTGCTGTGGCCCAAGTGAAGGACTGGCCACTTGCCCTTAGTGAACATCATGCAGTTGTCCTTAGTACACTGATTGAGTCCCTCCAAGCCTCTCTGCAGAGCCTTCCTACTCTCAAGAAGGTCAACACTACCACTGAACCAGTGTTGTCTGCAAATTTATGACTCTCTCAATCCTCACATCCAAATCATCAATAAAGATAAAAACAGGACCAGACCTGTCCTAGTTTAGGGGTTTTTTGCTGCTCCGGCAGCGAGGGGGTTAACAGCTCAGCTCTCAGCTCAGTCGCTGCCATGGCACTCAAGGTTATAGAGATAGAGACATCTCTGTGAATAAACATATTTAGGAGAGAACAAAATAAACTTAGTAGCAAGATGTAGTGTACCGGTTCAGAACCTGCGTGGGGAAGCCGAAAGCTCGAAGGCCCCCAGGCCCACGAGAGAAGGGGTAGGAATATTCTTCTGGGCATCCTGCTGCTGCTTGTAGAACGGGCAGACCATGGTGTAAGTCTATGGAATAGAGAGAGGAACCAGTGATGCAGAATCCATCTAAGCCATGATTGAAGATGGAGATAAAAGCTGAGGAAATAACTGCAGAGGTTTTTCAGAGCCCAGAAACACAAGCCTGGAGCTAGCTGAGAGCTCGGCAGAGATCCTTTGGACAGACATTTTGTGCATTGTGGTAGGATCTGAACCATGTACTTTTGGATGGGCTCATTATGACGCAGAAAATGCTGGTACTTAAAAGCTGCTTCCTGGCTGTGACACTCGGACAACAGAGAATTTCGGAAGAACTGTCGTCCCCAGGTCGAGATCTCACTTGGGAAAGGGTCATGAAAGACTTTTCCTCTCATGAGAGAGAAAGAGAACTTTATGGAAGGGCAGAGAGACGGTTCCTACCCCAAATCTGGTCAGAACTACCAACTTGCCTGGTTTACCCCTACCCTATGTTCCCCCTTTGTCTCCTGGTGAAAAAAGGGAATATTAGATCTGTTGTAAGAGAAGGAAGGGTGGGGGGAAAAGGTTGCCTTTTAAATGATGTTTACTTCACAGTTCTGATCTTATTAGTAAATAAATCCTTTATATTCTTTACTTGTAGTTTGCCTTGTTTTTTTGCGTGTGACCAGTTTTATTTTCCAGTTTTATTTTCCAGTTTTTCCTCCAGGAGCGGTTGTGGGTGAATCTCTGGCATCCAGTCAGGGTCAAACCACAACAAGATCCAATTAAAATTCTGTAGTATTTCAATCTCACAGTTTTTAAGTCCCAATAAAGTTGTCTACTAGAAATTATAGATCAAATTTTTGCAATCTTGGGATATGGCTTTTATTTTCAGTACTATGACTTTTCTCACTTAAAAGTCAGACATTACTAATGATAGTCTGGAAACTGTTAACTTAAAAAGGAACGGTTTACAGTGTTTGATTCCCCTTTGATGAACTGTGAATACTAGACCTCTTTCTAGAGGTGTAATTGTGATTCTTCTCTGAAAGAAGAAAAGGGAGGGAGTGAGGGAGGAATGAGTCTTTGTAACTTTAAAAGAAATTATTTCCAGTGATCAGTTTAATAAGCTATTAATAATATGACACTTCATGGTTCCATGTGACATGAATGCTATCAATATTATATAATCTTTGTCAAAAAGTGTCAGACATGAATCTCATTGTTATTTGATGAACCTTTATTTTCCTCTAAAGAAACCACAGGACAAATATATGTAAAATTTCAAAGGAGGTCTAGTGTAAATATAGGTTGTTATTACCAGGTCATTCCAGAAAATGAACAAACAAAACAAACCCAGAATTTTATCTTCAGAATGAGTTTATACAGGAGAAGAATTTCAAATCCTGAAGGTATGATATTTTTTATCCAATGTTGGAGTCCTAGGACCGATTTTAGCATATATATGTGATCAAAAATATAGACTGTCGGTCCAATCTGAAAAAAAGTTTATATTCCATATATGTAAGATAAGGAGAAAAAAGAGAATCAAGATGGACAAAGGGAATTGGCTTGCTTAGACTACACAATAAATTAATGATGGAGTTAGTAATGCATAAAATACAAGTCTCCTTTTTTTTTTCAGTTTGAGACTCATTAGCTCTTGCATGCAGTGCAATATCCTAGAGCAAAGTTTATGACAAATATTGTGGATCAGTTTAGGAAGAATTTTTTTCCCCTTACTCAATTTCTTCTGCATTTTAATATGTGGAGATATGGAGTATCAGATCCAGAGTTTTGAATTTATTCAACTCATGGTACCTGTATAATACCTCTAAAATAGAAGAAATCTTTGGGTTTACAATTTCCTTTTAGTAGTTACCTGGTGAGAACAGAAAATTAATGCCAAATAATTGAGCAAACTCCACATCTATTCAAGATTCTCTCATGCTATCAAAATCTAGTCCTTAATTTGCAATAAAAATTTTGGCTGCTTTGGCAGCCAGATTTGGCAGAACTACTATATTCCTCTACCAGTCCTAACATTTTTGAAGACTAGTGAGTGACAATGATGCTAAAAATTACTGTTGTGCAATAATTCTCTCTTTTTTCCTATGTCATAGACCAGATTGAGAAGAATGCATCCTTATCTGTCAATGTTTTGGATATAACGTTTGAAATGTAAAGCTCAGTCTGAATATAAGAGGTGCATATAAGACGTTCTTGTGCTGAATTTCATTTTCAGTTCAGTAGCAATATCCTATGAAAAAGCTACCTTTTGTAACTTGGAGATAAAATATCTATGAATCATTATTTCCAGTGGAGCTGACTACACAAATTTCCCAAGCAATTGCAAATTTTTAAACTTACGGAATCAAGATTTTGCCTGTAAAGTTTTTTTTGAGCTGATCTATAATGCTGTTATCCATTGACATGGAAATTTTGCATATATTTCATATATATAGACACATATACACACAAATGCAAACGTATTACACACATGATACATGTTATTTTGGATTAATTGCCTGCTGAATCTTTTTGAAGAAACAGAAGAAAATCCAGTGGGGTTTTTCTGTATACATACCAGACATACTATTTTAATTTTAATCATGTGGATTCTGAAGTGAAATGTGCTTCTAGGTTTACCCTAGCCTCTCCCTGGTGACAAATAATATAAGTTTCCAAATGTGTTTTGACCTTCATAGGCTAAAGGCCAAACCTTCAAAGAACGCCTTCTAAAAACCTTCCAAAGGAGGCAGTTTACCATGGTGCCACAACTGATAGTTGAGGTCTGTTTGAATACCTTTGACAGCAGACGACAGCTAAACAAAAACAGGGTATGAAAAAGATCCCTGTAAAAGATCCTTTTAGGCTACTCTTTTAAGAAAAATAAAAGAAATGCTCTTAAACAACTTCGTTCACAGAATCAGATCAAGTTAATCTGAATAAGTTTAGAAATTCCATCTTTGATTCAGTCTGCTCCCTTTCCCCCAAAAAACAATATCAGGGCAAAGAAATCAGTGGTGCTTCTACTCGTGAAGCTTGGTAACATTGGAGATGTTCCAAATACAGTCACACATTGTGTGTTTTTCAAACACTACTGTGGAGTCACAGTACAAAAGTGCAGAACTGACAACAGAAGATACAAAAGCACCATTTGTTCCTTAGGTTTCTGCTCTGAATTAACTGCAAGTTGCCGTAATATTCTAGCACTATAGGGTGAACGAACCTAACTAATGCTATCGAATAATTCTATTCTAATCATGCCTGCAAGTGAGAAGCCTAAATATGGTGAGGTGTTAACAATTCATATTAAGAGTACTCTCAAGACTCTGTACAGCCTACAGATAAGTATGTGTCTGGAATAGACCTTGAAAATCATCTAGTTCAGCCACTTTCTACCAAGTTTGGGTACCAAACACCTATTGAAAAGTACGTTAAGCTAGAAAAGGGAATTCCCATTACGGATCTGAAGAATGAGATAGAAAATATGACTTCTGAACTAACTTTGAACTTCTGAGAATGAGTTTAATATCTCACGGACAAAAAAAATATTGTTTTTACTTTCACTTGCCAATAAATAAGTTCAAACAAACAAACATCAACATAGTTTTACTGTGTTTGGCTAGTACATCCATATATTTTTAGAAAGAAAAAGCAGTAGAGAAACATTTTATTACCAATTAGAAACCATAGAAAGAGATATACTATCATTTAGACAGCAGTTTTTCATTCTCATATTCATGAAAATTGGTTCAGAAACATCTGGAAGTTCTTTTGGGTCCATCTGACAAGTACTTAATAGTCTCAAGGCCTAGGTCATCCTCCAGTGTTTGTAAAATTGAGTTTGACAGAGAGACATCTTGCATGAACAGATTTTTACAGGGAATTAGATGATTCTTACTGCCAGTTAGAATGGCTTTTCTCATAGTACTTCAATGTATTTAGTGCCAGAAAAAGTTACATAATTAAAACAATTGGACAATTTTGAGTTTGTTAAACCTTAAGAAAGGATTCAATAATATTTGCATTTCTGATTTCTTTAATTTAGTTTTCAATTATTTAGGGAAAAAACCTTCAAAAATGCTTTTTATTAGTAACCAAAGCAAATTTAAGCCATTCTTTCGCATGTTCTGTGGAGAAACCAACATAATCTGTAAATAAAAGTAGTTCTTTTAATTCTGACTAAGTTAGACAATGAGGTGTGTTCATTTTGAACTTTCCTGGTTCCAGCAATACTTATGCAGAACATTTTGTTGATAGTCAAAGGAAGACGGAAGTCTTATGATGAAATAGTGGAGGTTTGTATTTGCATTTGATATTGCAGTTGTCCGTAGAATTGTCTTCCAGCTTGATTGAAAATTTTTTAGGACTTGAAAGCTGAGTTCATAACTAGGCACCCCATGTCCAACATATGTTTCCCCACAGTCTAAGGATATACACGCCTTCTAGGCAGGCTAAAAATTCAACAGATTAGAAAGCTCAATTTTTTGTCAGCCTCGGTTTTTAGCTCTTATCTTCTGCATCTGCCAAAACCAATTAGAAGAAAGCCATGATAACTACTTGGCCATTCTAAAATGGCAAAATGCCTTATTTAGCCATGGGAATAAACTTGGGTCCTGCTGTGGAAGTTCAGGAACAGAGTGCTACCACCTGAGTTCATTACAAAAAACTGTTCCTAAAGGCAAGACTTCTGTTGATCCCATAAACAGATACTGAACAGGCAATGTTCACAGGTTCAAAGGTTATTTTGAGTTGGAAGGGACCCACAAGGATCATCAAGTCCAACTCTCAAGAAAATGCCCACCCAGGGATCAAACCCACAACCATGGAACCATGAACACAACATTTCATCCATCCGAGCTTCCCATTGTCTAGACCATGTCACAGAGCATCAATCATCGAGTCTTCCCTTAAACATCTCCAGGGATGGTGAACCCACCACCTCACTGGGCAGACCATTCCAATGAGCCATCACTCTTTCTGTGAAAAAGCTCTTCCTAATGTCCACTCAGCCCCCAGCCTATAGTGATGCATGGGGTTATTATGTCCAAAGTGCAGAACCCGGCACTTGGACTTGTTAAATCTCATACTATTAGAATCTGCCCATTCCTCTAGCCTACCAAGGTCCCTCTGAAGGTCCCTTCTGCCCTCTAGTAGTTCAACATTTGCCCCCAGCTTGGTATCATCTGCAAACGTGCTAATGGTGGATGCAATTCGCCTGTCCATGTAATCAAAAAGATATTAAACAGTGCCGGGCCAAGCACTGATCCCTGTGGGACTCCATTAGTGACTGGCTGCCAGCTGGATGCGACTTCATTTACCAACACTCTCTGGCTCATCCATCCAACCAATTCCTAACCCAACACAATGTAAACCCCTGTAATCCAGGAGGATGTAGTCAGAGACTTGCTGGGTGGCTTGGATCCTCATAGGTCCATGGGACCAGATGGGATCCACCCGAGGGTGATGAAAGAGCTAGCAGATGAACTCGCCAAGCCACTCTCCATAATTTGCCAACAGTCTTGGCTTACTGGTGAAGTACCACAAGACTGGAAATTGGCTAATGTGACACCATCCACAAGAAGGGCAGGAAAGACAATCCGAGTAATTATAGACCTGTCAGCCGGATCTCAGTCCTGGGCAAAGTCATGGAACAGATAGTATTTTGTGCTATTACACAGCAACTGCAAAATGACCATGACATTAGAACTAGTCAGCATGGATTTCGGAGAGGCAGGTCTTGCCTGACAAATCTAATCTCCTTTTATGATCTCATGACTCACCTGCTTGATGATAAAAAGGCCATGGATGTTGTGTACTTGGACCGTAGCAAAGTCTTTGACATGGTTTCTCATAATAAGCTTAAGGAGAAGCTCTTAGAGCATGGCCTGGATAGAAGCATTTTATGTTGGGTTAAGAATAGGTTGGATGGACGAGCTCAGNTTTCAGGCTGATGACACCAGAACAAGAGGACATGGCGTTAAGCTACGCCAGGGGAGGTTTAGACTGAATGTAAGGAAGAGTTTGTTCACAGAGACAGTGATCGCTCATTGGAATGGACTGCCCAGGGAGGTGGTGGAGTTGCCGTCCCTGGAGGTGTTTAAGAGAAGACTTGATGAGGAGCTTAGTGACATGGTCTATCTGGGGGGTGTTGGGCTGGATGGTCCTGTGGATCCCTTCTGGCTCGGAGTGGCCTGTGAGGGAACTACGTTTATGTTCACAGCTCTGGGGTGTGCGTTCGGTCTCTGTACGGGCTGGTGAGTTGGACTAGATGATCCTTGTAGGTTCCTTCCAACTTGTAATATTCTGTGATTCTGTGGTTATTTTGCAGGTGCTGTGTAATAACGTTGAGGATTATCTGTTCCATGACTTTACCTGGGACTCTGAGGTCAGGGTGACCGGTCTATAATTACTTGGATCATCTTTCCAGCCCTTCTTGTGGAGGGGTGTCAAATCAGCCCATTTCCAGTCATCTGCTTCAGCACCAGTAAGCCAGGCCTGTTGGTAAAGTATGTAGAGTGGCTTAGAGAGTTCATTTGCTAGCTTTTTCATCACCCCAGGATCTTCTAGCAGGTCGTAAGGGATTATTTGGGAAAGTGGAGATTCGCATGCAGCCAGATGAAGTGAGCATCCTGTTTCTTGCTTGCATCTATTAAAATGAATTTGTCTCCCCATCTATGTCAATTTTCTCAAAGAGGCAAGAATTTTCTGTGTTTAACAACCACTAGTTTACTTTTAAAATGAAAGCGGGAAATGTAAACAGGATCTGAGGCTTACTGTTAAGCTGCAGCCATTATTTTATTGGCTGAGGAATCAATCCTGAAGGATTCTGAACCTTCTGGCTCTGGTCCAGACCAGCACTTCAGCACATGTTGACTTTAACACAAGGGGCCTAGTCCTATGATTAGAGTTAAGCATGTGTTTATGTGTTTTCCTGGCTTTCAGCCAGAGTGCTCAGCATTTTGCAGTATCATGCCTTCAAAAAGATGTGGCAATATCTGAACTTCAAAGTGAAATTTGACCTATTGATCTTAAATCACTTTCCACACATGCTAGATGGTAATACAGACTAGCCAGCTCAGGCCATATCCTCCTCACACCTTTCTTTGTCTCAGGATCAAGAGAAAGAATAATGATTAAATGTATTTCAGTCTTTTCTGTCTACATTCTATGTCTTGATTCCCGTGAAATATCATTCAGAATAACAATGTGGTGATCAGGTGTGACAACCCACCATTAAGAGGAAGGAAGCGCCTACATCAGACTAAATCCCTCTGGTTTCTCTTGGCCTTTATGGTGAAATCTGCAGGTTTGAGTGCAGACCCAGATTTCCATGATGTGTCAGTGCTCCTACGCTGAATGTCGCGTTTCATGTTAAGAGTTCAGGCTTGTAGATCATTTGGGGGTTATTTGTGCTAGATCAGTGAAATAGCACTACATGTATTTTAAGGCTTATTACTAAATGTAAGAGGCACTTTCATGTCTAGCAGGAACGGTAAACCTGAACATCTGAAAGTGAAATGACAGTGCTTAAGGATGATTCTGTTAATTTCATAAGGGTTTGGTGCAGGAGTGTGTTCCATTTTCCAGCAAACTTTCATTTTAGGATAGAGGTTTTCAAGACGGAATTCTCTGAGTGTAGTTATATGTCCATGTGTTGAAGACACAGTGATAAAACATAGTGGTAGCTAGCTTACCTGAATATAGGCTTTGATTTAATCTCTGAAAGCTGAATAAAGTTTTAGCTTTACCCTGAACCTGCTGGACTAAGAAACAGAGTTATCATGGTTTTCCTCTAGTTCTACTTTTCCTCTGAAGGTAGTCCTAAATTCAAGACTAGTACTACATTCAACAGTTAAATTAACTCAAGAAAATAAAAATGACAAGAACAGCACTTCCAGACACGGATATCCATATCTTAATACGCATTGCCACCTGGGGAAACCTGAAAATACAGTATTTGCACTGAAATTTAACATGCTATACACTCTAAAATTCAGAATATTTTCTAAAGTTTGTTAAGCATGTTATTTCCAAAGCATTCTTCTGTATATTATTGCTAATTCTCTTAATACTGTGACATTTAAAATTCTTACAGAAATGATGTGTTTTTTATCTCAATGTGAACTGGACAGCAAGTAAATTAACTAAGTTAATCAGAAGAAAAACAATATGAATTTATTTTGCATTTACTTAACTTGTTTGTAGGTATATCTGTATTTATAACAGACAAATTCATCTCAGTCATACGGCAACATTTAAGGACTTCTAAAATAGAAACCTTTATTTGAGGAAAATATTCCAACACTGTTGGAAGAGTTTGAGTAAGTTGCTGGGAGATCCTAATGTCAGAAAAGGCTTCTGAAAACTAAAGAGCTGGTGACACCTCATGGCAAACTTTGAAAACCATTTTCAGCTTACACAGCTCTACTTCTTTTCTATAATTTTCTCTACAGTAAAGGACATTTCATTAAAAACAGTACCATTGTTTACTAGGCCCACATTTTACAATACCAGCTGGGTCAAAATAAACTTGATTAAAGTGCCAAAGGTAAGCAAGAAAAACCCCAAATAACCCAGTAGTAAATAAACTCTTAAGAAGAGTACAACTAAGAAGCTGGCTATTCCATTAATTGATCTACACTAGTCAATAATAGAGAGGTGCTGCTAGTACAATATATATTTACAGTCCTTTCGGTATTATAATCCTCTCATTTGAGAGTTATATATTTTCTCAGCTGTTTCAAAGCATGACAGAGCTGACGTTCCACATAAAAAGTTGTCAGCAAGTTACACTTTTTCGTTACTCAAAGCTGCTGAAAAGTTTCAAAGTTGTGGAGCACAAAACATAAAACGTATTTTTGCAATGCTTTTGATGTTTTCTCTCCTCCTACACCACACCTTTTTTTCTGCTGTGAGGTATCTTGTGTTCCCTCAGATGATGTTTCCTGACAGAGACACCTTTCAATTTTCCAAAGGTTAAATGTGTGCTGGAATGTAAGAAAAAAATTCAAAACAGGAAGGAAACTGTCCCAAAGCAGGAACTTAAATGCTGGAAAAGTCATTCTTCCAGTGCAAACAGCAGCTGAGTTAAAATGTGCCATTTTTCAAAACAAACCTCCAACAATCATTGTGGGAGGCACTAAATTACTGTAGAATAGTTTTGGAAATTAATGACTAATTTTCTTCAATAACTCATACATGAGAAGTTGCTTGAGATTTCTACACCTGCAAAAGTATTACAGCCAGTTAGATCTGCAATCGCTATAAAAAATGCATTATGTACACCACCTACCCAATAGCTGCTTCACACTTGACATGGGTACAGCTGCAGGTATAAGCTGCTTAAGGTAACTATAGGGCATTTACTCTGCCCCATGAAATTCTGTTAACAACAACTTACGGAGTGTCTTTTCCTAAGACTTCCGTCTATCTGGCAAATTGATTCTGAATGAATCTTATCTATAAAATGCAGAAAAGATATATGGAAAAAATGTATTAGGTAAGACCTTTCTTTTGGAAAATCATTGAATTTTGGTGGAAAAAAGTTTAAGTGGGTTGCTTTAAAAATTTCTTAATATAAATTGGCTTAACATTTCACAGAATCACAGAATCACAGAATGTTATGAGTTGGAAGGGACCCACAAGGATCATCTAGTCCAACTCACCATCTAACACCCATACAGAGACCGAGAGCACATCCCAGAGCGGTAACACCAACCTAGATCCCTCACAGTCTAGCAGGCCACTCCGAGCCGGAAGGGGCCCAGGATCATCCAGCCCTACACCCCCCAGCTAGACCATGTCACTAAGCTCCTCGTCCAGTCTTCTTTGAAACACCTCCAGGGACGGCGACTCCACCACCTCCCTGGGCAGCCCATTCCAATATGCAATCACTCTCTCTGTGAAAAACCGCTTCCTAACATTAAGATTAAATCTCCCCTGGCGTAGCTTGAGGCCATGCCCTCTCATTCTGGTGTCGTCAGCCTGGAAGAAGAGGTCCACACCCATCTGGCTGCAACCTCCCCGCAGGTAGTTGTAAACAGCAATGAGGTCCCCTCTGAGCCTCCTCTTCTCCAGACTGAACAGTCCCAGTTCCTGTAGTCGCTCCTCATAGGGCCTGCCCTCCAGTCCCTTCACCATCCTCGTTGCCCTTCTCTGCACCCTCTCAAGCAGCTCAACATCCCTTTTAAACTGGGGAGCCCAGAACTGCACGCAGTACTCAAGATGGGGTCTGACCAGCGCTGTGTACAGGGGGAGGACAACCTCCCTGGACCGACTGACCACACTGTTCCTGATGCAGGCCAGGATGCCATTGGCCTTCTTAGCCACCTGGGCACACTGCTGGCTCATATTGAGTTTCCTATCAATCAGTACACCTAAGTCTCTCTCCACTTCACTAGTCTCGAGCCACTCCTCCCCCAGCCGATAGAGGTGCATGGGGTTGTTATGGCCGAAGTGAAGAACCCGGCACTTAGTCTTGTTAAACCTCATACTGTTGGAGCCTGCCCATCTCTCCAGCCTATCAAGGTCACTCTGGAGGGCCTTCCTACCCTCCGGCAGTTCAACATTTGCCCCCAGCTTAGTATCATCTGCAAACTTGCTGATGATGGATTGAATTCCCTCGTCCATGTCATCGATAAAGATGTTGAACAGTACTGGGCCCAACACTGACTCCTGTGGGACTCCGCTGGTGACTGGCTGCCAGTCTGATGTTGCACCATTCACCACCACCCTCTGAGCTCGCCCTTCCAACCAGTTTGTAATCCAGCATAAAATGTTCCCTTCCAGTCCGTGCTTTTCGTGTTTCTCCTGAAGCTTATTGTGGGAAACCGTGTCAAAGGCTTTGCTTTCGTGATGCATCTAGGTTGGTATTACGCTCTGGGATGTGCTCTCGGTCGCTGTATGGGTATTAGATGGTGAGTTGGACTAGATGATTCTTGTGGGTTCCTTCCAACTCATAATTTTCTGTGATTCTGTGATTCTGTGATGTAATAAGTTAACATGTTACATCAGAAAAGGTTTCTTAAAATTAAAGAGCTCCTACATTCAAATGAGTTCTAGGAAAATCAATCTAACTCTGAAAGATAACTAAGACAAATGTACCTAGAACGTGTAGAACAGTTTGCACATACTGCTTGAAGGTCGAGCTTGGGTTTCTTTGGGAGAACTCCAGGAGCTATTAACATACTCTTGCACCATGAAATGTGGTAACATCTTAGCAGTTGTATAGTCCCTTCTTTTGGACTGATATTTGGTTATCTGAGTTACTTTTAATAATATTATTACTATTGTCATTATTGTATAATTATTTCTATGTTGTAGTGCCTGGGCATATTTATTGTAAGCAAGCATCCCATTGTGGTAGACATTGTATCCACAAACTAAAAGTGATTTTTTCTTTTGAGAGTGCTTCGAGAATGGAGAGCTTTGAAATACATACTGCATTGGTCAAAGAAGACCCATATACACTTGATCAGCAATCATGTCAGTTTGTCCTGCTGACATCTTTTTACAATGTCAAAGTAGTAGCCTACATAGGTCATCTCTGAACAAAGATTTTGAAAAGACAGTAATACCTGGCAGTATGACATTGATATCTTTTAATAAGAGTATAAGATTTGTAAGTGTAAGTGAAATAGATTCAAGTTCTTTTAAAAGAGTTCAAGAATTTGACTATCTCTATATTTTACAGAACAACTAGCATCTTCAAAGATATGACTACAACTCTTCTTGGGCCTGCATTTTAAATCCCACTCCTATTGTCTCTACTAATTTCTGTCTTGCAAATTCCTATAAGGATATCTTTTCACGACAGAACACGGTCTCTCATTATGTTCAGATCAGTTTAGGCACATGCTGAGCTTTCTTATCAGAGCAGTCCCATTTCTCTGCATCAGGACCTAAATTGGGCACATATCAGGGTAACACACAGGAACATAGAGAAAAAATTCAACCCACTCCCCCCATGAAGCCAAATGCTTGAGTGTAGACTTATGCTAACTACTTTCTCCAACTTGTAAAATATGTCAAGAGTGAAGTCCATGGTGCCTTTCCTGGTTCAGGCAGAAGCCCTCTGTTCTTTAGCTTTGCCCACTAAACTAGAGACTTCAGTAATATGAAGTGTGCATGCCTTCTACTCTGGTATAAATTTCAAATATGGTGAGAAACAAATACTGGCAGTAAAATTAATCTTGAGTAAATGAAAACACTCCTCATCAAGTTTAATTTACATTCTGGCTAATTACTAAGAACAAGAAAACAGATACATTAAGAGGGGGATGAAAAAATACTGAAAATGCTTAATTTTAGACAGGACTACAAAACCTAATGGCTCAAAAATGTGTTTCAGTTATCAGTTTTAGTGGTAACACATCTGAAAAAAACTCTTCCAAGCAGTTCAGATGCTCTACATTTTTTCTCTTGGACGTTCTGGAGAGGAAACAAAGATAATATTTAATAAAGAATTCTTTAGTTTGATCTTAAAAAAAAACATTCCCACTGATTAGCCTTTCAATTACCCTCTATCTAGTCTGGGTATGTGCGCTTACTGGATCTTTTTATCAACTTGGCTAGTCATGAAATAATAATGTTGGTATTTCTGGCCCTCTTGTTTTAAAAAAAAATGTTATGGAATGAGGAACAGTAGTGTCTTGTTGCTTTGAATAAGGAGGAACATAGACAGGTTCTTTTTCAGGTTTCACAGGGCTATCACCTGTGCAGCCCCATCAGTGATTAGAATACACATTTCCTGAATCATGAAAAGAGACATCCATGGCAAGGAGCATCCTAAGTCAGTTACAAGTTTCTATTTTTTTAATATGTTATTCTGTCATTAGAACAGTAGATACTGATGCTCCTACTATCATGATCAATCCTGACCATGTTGACCACCTCTATGCTTTAACGGTAATTTAAGAGGAGTAATAAATAAAGTAGACTTTCACACGCACCTACCATGAGACTAGTCTGTGCAAGGAAGTACTTGCTGAAGTTGCAGAATTTGATAGAGCCAGCTCAATTTCATAAGTTTAGAATATTTTCATTTTACTACTAGGATGGATGTTTATAAAAAACTTTTATTATTTTTGTCTTTATTGTGGTTTTTGTTATAAGAAGCTTCCTTTGCTCCAGAGAGTTCAACTGTTCATGGCCTTTGACTTGAAGTTACTTTCCTACTGGTTAACTTCAGGAGCGGTTTCTTCTGAATAGAATCAGGTGAAGAAATTATTATCTTTTGGATTTATGTTTCCATTTTGGAGCACCAACACTTTACAGGACTACTGTGTAAATCTTTGATCTCTAAAGTTTTTAAAGTCTGGGGATTTTTTTGAATTTTTTTTTCTTCTCCACATTAAAGGTACATATTTCCATTTAAACTCAGAATACACTCCTCATTGGTTTTCTATGAGACTTGTTTCCCACATTCAGGAATGCTTGCTCAGCCCACGTATAAGTTGGCTTTTGTAAATAGATTTCATAGAAAATTAAATGTCATGGTTTGTTTTTTTTTCCTCTTGTAGCAAGGAGGTTAAGAGCTTCTGCCTGGGCCTCTGTCGCTGTCATGGAGACCAAGGTCAGGAGCAGAAGGAGATAGAGACGCCTCTGTGAACAATATATTTGAGAAAGGGGAAAAAAAAAATTAGTAACAAGATGTAGATTGCCAGAG
>WEKX01003504.1:52351-68752 GCA_013390025.1 Pitta sordida
CCCCTCCCCTCCCTCATACCATGAGAGCACACGGTGTGATGGTGTGATTGAACCTCACATACCATGAGGTTCAAACAGAGTGGAATAGATTAATAACAACCTTCTATAAGGAATAAACATTTCCCCAATATGGAAATGTTTCTAAACTATAGGAAGGAATAAAAAATTACCTTGATATGAGTTGTTTTTAAACTATTTTATAAGCCTAAATATTAGGTTAGAGGTCAAACTAGGTATGCAGTTATAAACATGTATGACTCTCACACTATCAAGTCAGACTGTCATGTGAAGTTTCACAGTAATTTTTGAGAGGGAGAGGAAAGGAAACTTTTCAGTTTTAGGACATCTCTTATCAAGATGGTTATTAAAAAAAAAAAAAAAGTTTGATCAATTTTATTCACTTATCCTTGAAAAATTATATTGTGGTGTAACCTTGATTACCTGCATTTAATAACCAACGTTTGTACTAGTGGGAGTGATAAAGCTGAGCACAGATCATACATGTGAAACTGTAGTTTTCATTATAGCTGGAGTACCATTCACAACAAAAGGCCATAACAAGGGACTGCTGCATCATTAATGCTGATTTCAGCTAATGAACTAATTCTGAGTCTAGAGTCAGAGCCTATGTCCTGGTTTTGGTACTTTATCTCTGATTGCACATTGAGGTAAATACTTAGACTTACAAATATATCTAGCACTTTTCGAGCACAGTAAGTTTAATACTAATAAAATAACCACAAAATAACAAATGCGAAGGCCAGTAAAATCAGTAAATCAGTATTACCTTGGTGTGCAAAATGCTAATGTTCATTAATAAAAAAAGTGCTGGGGACCAGATAACCTGTAATGTGAAACCTAATGGTTTATACTTAGTTTTAGCATATTCAGGATATATGATGACTCATGTAGAAACATGTATCCAGCTCTCACATTCCAAACAGGTTTCTAATTGGGAAGTGAGTTGGTAGATCATTTTGCAAAAAGATTTTGACATCTTAGTACAAAGCAGAGGAATTAGAAATGTTTGGAGGGTTTTTTTTATATACAGTTATACCTCCTCCATCGCAAGGAAAGGGACAGGCCAATGCTGTCGCGAAACCCTAACCTCACAAAGAACTGCAAATCGTTAATATGCATGCAGGCCACGCCCATTGCCCCACCCCCCAGAACTCCGCAGGGCTCCGAGCACTTTTTTGCTTCTCCCCTCGGACTCTCTGAGCACGGGGAAGAAAAGGGAACAGTTTCTGAGCCCCCTCTGACTCAGGAGACCCCCCCCCTCCCAACCTGGAGAATCCGCGGGTCCGCCGTGACCAAACTCCGTGCCGCTGCTCCTGCCCTCTCTCCAGCCGCAGTGCATATACCCACCGCCTGCCACGCGCGGTCCGCCCCATCTCTCACTGCCTGCCCCGTCCTGCGCCGCCTGTCCCATGCCTCCCATCCCGTCCCGCACCTCCCGCCTCGCGCACTGCCGGCAATGCCCCACAGGGCGGGGGGGTTCAGCTGTGGCAGCGGAGTGAGCATGGCCACTGCAGCCAGCCTAGCCCCACTTTCCTGCTGCACTGCCCTTCCCCGCCTGTAGCCATGGAAACAGTAACACGCGCTCGTGGGGGGCGTCAGTTCCCCAGGTGCATTTAGAGTAACAGGGGACACTGTGACTCCTGGTCCTCCCCGTGGGGTTGGGCCAGCGCCACCCCACTGGGAGCTCTGGCACCGCCCCTCGGTGGAGCAGAGGCACTATGCATTCGCGAGTCACATAAATTAGCAAATGGTGGAATCAAAACTGCCATAAATTCACATCGCAAATGCACGAGGTCGTGAAGAAGAAGTCATGATACAGAGAGGATTCACTGTAATTATATTGTTTTTGGAAAAGCAAGTGGAGCAAATTCTGTGAGTGGTGAAATGATTGACCTCTTCAAACTAAAGAACACTGAATAATGTCAGTTGTATTTTGCTGTGCTTTTGTGCCATGAAGTGCTTTCATGCTGTGAAGTGCTTTCCAACAGAACACAGTTTAACTAACCGTGTTTTAATTCTTTCTTGAAAAGAATAAAAGGTATCAAATATTAACAGCATTGTAAATATAATTTGTATTCCAAATGCTATTTTAATGACTTGGCTACAAACTGATGAGCTGACATTGATTGGTTTTCCATATATTGTTATCTTTAAAATTATTCAAATCCCAGATAAATGTAATGGAATATTATTTTAATTAAAAAATAAAACTCAAAGAAAATGGCTTAAAAATATATAGACACATTAAATATTTTTTTAATATCTATTTTACTGCTTGGTCCCAGGAAAAGAGTGGAACTATTAGGAAGAACCCATTACTATGCTTGGTGATACAGTGATCCCCTGAGTTTCACGTGTCATCAAGTTCAGTCCCCTCCCACAAAGACCATGATCTGCAACGATAGAAAGCTCATGAATATGCAATTAAGCCCTGCCCATAGCCCCACCTTCCTCAGCTCTAAAGTGCTGTACAGCCTTCCAGGGACCGTCCCACGCCCTGAGCCAGCTCAGGAGAACAAAGGGAATGGCTTCTGCCCATTCCCATCCACTGAGTCCCGATATTCCTGCCTTTTGCCACCGTATCAAGCCCAGAAACCCCTCGGGAGCCAGGAAGCCCAGAGGAGGCACCTGCCTCCCACACAGAACTGAGCAGGGCCTAGTCTTCTGCCATTGTTTATTCCCTGATATGTCCATGTCAGGGCTTCTCGGGGTGTGTGTGTGCTTAAAGTCAACTCAACTGTGTATAAACATGGTACACAGGTTGGGGTTGCTGTGGCAGAGGGGACCCCAGGGCCGCTATCACAGCACAGAGAGCAGCAAGGTCCCTGTTTCCTCTGCCGCCACAGTGGCCCCAGTGGCCCTGCTACTCCCTCTGCTGTGGCCACCCTGGGAACACCCCTCCAGCACTCAGGGGCTGTGGGGGGCAGGGCAAAGGATGGAGTTTATTTACATATTCATGAGCTGCCTGTCTTCACAGTGTTATCTCTGCATGCCCAGATACAATTTTAGCGCAAAAATGAACCACAAAGGATTGAATCTGCAAAGAGCAAAATGCCAAATAAGTGGTGGGTTACTGTATTTCATATGGTATTTGACAATCTATAGGGGCTACATCTCTTTCCCCATAAAAAATCATATATAATTTAGAGGGTCTCTTTTATCTTACACATTATAACAAATCTACAAGAACATCACTTGTCCTCCTCTCATAGACATACATAAACCGAAACTTTAGATTTTTTTGTATTATGAATATGTATTTTCACATGTTAAATTTTGTCCCATCCACAGCAGATACATTAAAACTGCTGATTTGAGGAATGTATAAGACTTCCAAACATATTTGGGATATGTAAAATACTATGAAATCAAGTGACTGTGAGCTATGACCCACATATTTCAAAATTTCAGAAGTCAAATATGTATTGAAAATGTTATGCTAAGAGTTTCTTGTTCCCTCTCATGTAACTGCCTCAGCAGATCAACATGACAGGTGTCACATGTCATGTTTTGTGAGCCACAGCACTGCTGATTGCAGGAAAATGACAGCAGGGCAATTGATCACCCATTTTTCATTGATGACTATAAAAAAACAGTCTTGCCACCTACTTAAATCTTTTTAAATTGTTATATCAGTTAGTTGCACAACACATTTAAGCCTTTCTCTCTTTCTTAGGAATTTGGAAGACATAAAACCCTTTAGTGGATGTAATTTTCTGTAGATTTTACAAGCGACATTTTTACAAATGAAATCCATGTTATATTATTTGAGAACATGATTTTAAAAATACAGAATGGCTAGATAGATTACAGCTGATTTTTTTCTGACACTGTATGATCTTTTGTGACCTCTTGAAAGAACTGAGTGCCTTTGTTTTACTGGGCAAAAAAAAAAAGATTAATGCTTTAAAAATATGAACTTGTAGAAAACCATGAAAAGTGAAAAAAAAAAAAGAATAGTTCTGTTGTGTTTTCAAGACTATTGTAAAGCAAGATTTTACTTAACAAAAAGACTTCTCCCTATGATTTCTCTTCCACACAACCTGTACACCTTAGGTTATGTATTTTGCTCAGACAAACCCTGATATCTAAATCTTGTGATTTTACTTACGTGATAACTTATTTGTATTACTTATTTTATGATTTATTTCGATTCACTTTCAAGAAGTGCAGCATTTTATATGTGATTCTTATTGTGATAATGTTAAGAAAGACCAATCAAGATGCTATATGAATGCAGAACAAGGAAGTTGGTCTCAAGCAATAGACATCTGCGCAAAATAATTTCTTTTCCCATTGCAGCTGTTCAGTATCATACAGACGCATATTCTAAGACACTGAGAATTGTGACTATTACATTTGGCAGGTGCTCAAAATGGACACAGCTGCTTTTAAAAGACATGAATATTTTCAAGTTATTTGTGTATTCTAGAATGCTTTACAGCTATCAGCTATCCCACATCTGTGCTATTCATTTAAATTGTAAAGTATTTGGTACTGTTGTGAAAGAATATTACATGTTTACCCAGCATATGGGTTCTTGGATTGTCCCTTAGCACTTCTATAGTGAACAAACAGAAAATTTTCCTTCGTGGTGTTACAACAGAGCAAGTTTTGTCAGGATACAGTAAGTTCAATGAGCCTTATAACATCAGTGTATCATAGAAACACCAAAAATTCAGCAGATTCTCTCCCTAGATTATGTTCCTGGCTAAACCTGTGCCACTCCTGAGATATGTGTGCCTAATGTGCTCTTGGAAACTTTCAGTGACAGGGAAGCTGTTATCTTTCACCATTATATGTTCTATTTTAAGAATACTGTTCATAATACGTGGACTGACTCTCCTTTGCTGCAATTTAAGTGAATTCTTTTTCTCCAGTGGACAACAGAGAGTAAATTCTTCCTATTGTTTTTGTGTTTTGTCTGGTAGAACCCACTTTCTAAATCTTTAATCGTTCTTTGTCTCCTCTAGATTGTCTCATGGATTCACTACTATTTTAGTGTTATACCAAACCGAAATGTTCTTTTCCAACTGAGTTCTACTAGTACCAACTACAAAAAAGGAATTATTTTATGTGTCCTGTGTATGTTTTCTATGACATTCACACTTTTTTGCAGTGTCAGGTTGGTCATAACACTAGTTTAACTAAAAACACTGAATTTATTTCTGAAAAGCATTCTTATAATATAGCCATTTATTCTCTATTCTGTATCTATGAGTTAGTATTCCAGTGTAACTCCTCATGCTTCAGAAGACATTTACTTTATTATTTCTAAAAGGAACATCTCTTTGTCAAAAGCATTTTGATATATAATCTTGTTTTTCTGTTTACTTCTGGTTACTTAAGCAGCACACTGTTTCCATCAGCCAAATCATTAACATAAGCCTCAGTGCTTTTACAGAGCTCAGGTATTGTCTCCACTTTTCTTGGAAACACATACAAGTTAACCTGTATTCCTTTGTAATAATACATGCAGTATAAAACTCATTGCACTGTTTAAGTAAGCTAGACTTTTTGTGTTTTGATGAAGATATAATTGGGATAAAGTAGAATTAATCAAGTTCATGGAATTAACTCCATGAAACCAACTCAGGTCTCTGACACAAGTCAGAGTCTTTGGACAAGTCTTAGAACACAAATTGTTAAATACTGTAGGATATGTGGTCTGCCATTAAACTTCCATATTACCATGTCTGCTTGGTTTCTGTTCTAGTTACACTCAGTGACAGTTATAAAAAGAGGACTAGACAAATTTTTAATGTGACCTAGTTTTACATTTTTTAGTTGGATTCACTATCCAAACAAAACCTTACTGATGTAAATGAGGTATAAATCAAACCTCTGGGCCCTAGTGAAAATGAAGATCACTGCATATGAAGCAGATTCAAAAAAAGTCTCCTAGAACATAAGAGTTAAGATTATTTAAACTATTTTTTAAAAATATAAAAATAAGAGTATTAATGACAAGGATGATACAGTTAACGATGTCTCCAAATCAGTAGCAATAGAACCCCATGCACTATACAAACCGGTAAAAAATTATGTTCAGAAGTATTACCTATTCAATTGAAATGAGAACTTGAAATATGAGACAGCTTTATGTTATTATAAAATAAAAAGATCCTCTCTGATTTTCTCTTATTGCTTCTCTCATTACTGCAGAAAAAGTACAGAGCCAATTGCAAACTGTACATTTTTAATCTTTATTTGACTGTGATCTCTTTAAGTCGTTTATCTTCAGTAGTATCCTAGGTCTAGTTAATGTTAATATTAATACTTCAGAGTTCTGAGGAAAAAAAAAAAGATGACATTTAATTCACTTGGTGGAACAGAGGAGCTCAAAAATTGACAGAAATCCCAAGTAAGCTAGTGTTCCAAGTTACAAGCTGAATCACAGAATCCTATGTTCAAACTAAATTCCTCTTAGCACTGGCCATATGATGGCTCCAAACTAGTCAGTGGCATCAAGCAAAGGTGACTTCCCAGATGCATAAATCTAAATTATTACTACACATAAACATGGTCTCTATTTCAAAAACTCAAAGATTTACAGACCAAACTTAAGTGAATACAATTTTTCATGATTTATAATAGTCATAAAAATACTTAAGTGGTCCTACAAAAAAATGTTAATGTCAAAGGAAGATAAATTAAAACTTCATTCCCCAATTTATGCTGTGGTCTAAGGATCAAAATCAAAAATATAAGAAAGCTACTGTGGCTATTGCATAACTGGTTTTTTTTAACTTAATAGGAGAAATATGAAGTAGAATTCAAATTTTGTAGTGGAAATGTAAGAACTTGAAACTATTATGCAAAGCAAACTTCCAATAAGTGGCTTCCAGCAAAATCAAAGGCATCCTCTTAGGTCCAGTGTCATTTGTAGACTGACAGAAAAGAGACTGATCTGAGCGGAGTCGGGGGGGGGGGGGGGGGGGGGGGGGGCCAGGGCATGGCCTCAAGGGGAGCAGGGAGGCCCGGCACAGCCTCAAGCAGAGCAGAGTGGAGCGGGGGGCCAGGCATGGCCCCAAGCGGAACCAAGGGGGGCTGGGCGCAGTCTCGAGAGGAGCTGAGGTGAGCGGGGGGGGCTGGGCCAACCCCAAGAGGAGCTGAGGGGAGGGAGTCCAGTGCAACCCAGAGCAGAGGGGCAGAGCAGGGCTGGCGCAGCTTGCTGTGGGCAGAGCAGTGCACCCGTGGTCCAGGTGGCACAGCATGGGGGTTGATTTGAATATTCATGACTGCCTAATTTGGATATTCATGCGTGTCAAGTGGCTCATGCACAGTCACGAAACGGGCCTCCTTAATCACTGAAAAATCATTCTACAAAGATGTGAAGCCACCATCTGGGGCGAGCGAAGTGGAAGAGGGCTGACTGTATATATATGTGACATATATCTGTAAAGACTTCATAAAATATCCAGCTGAAACTAAAACATGAATAAATAATTCATTAAAATGTAAAGGCTACACATTTATAATCAACAGGAATCAAAACCTATTCACAGAGGAACAATAAATTGTAATTTGAAAAGATTTTGAAAATATTTAATGGACATAATGAGCCATAGACTATCACTTCTTTACGTTTAGCACATCTATATAAGATTCCAGGATGTCTGCAGTATGAGGAGGAACATCAATGGATATCTGAAAAACCATGATAGTACTCTAAATTGGATGATAAAGTGATAGTCTGTTATGGTTTAGGGGGTTTTCTGCTGCTCTGGTAGCGAGGGGGTTAACAGCTCAGTTCTGGCCTGAGCTCTCCGTGCTGCCATGGCCTTCAAGGTTAGAGATAAAGGCAGGCGTCTCTGCAAATAACATACTTGGGAGAGAGAAAAAAAAAAGGTTCAGTAGTAAGATGTAGCGTGCCAGCTCAGACCCTGCGTCGGGAGGCTGAGAGATTTGAAGGGCCCCAGGCCCACGAGAGAAGGGGTAGAGATGTTCTTCCAGGCATCCCGCTGCTGCTTATGAATTGGACTGACCATGGTGAAAACCTATGGACCAAAGAGAGAGAACCAGGACCGCAGAATCCGTCTAAGCATTAAGACTGAAGATGGAGAGGTAATGCTGGACAAACTGCTGATGGTTTTGAAGCCCCGNCTCAAAGAGAAGAAGCTATGTCTCTGATACTATCCCAGTCGACAGAGAAGGAGAAAAATACACAGGTGAACAAAGGAATAGCACACAGAAAAGTGCAAATCTGAATTTATAGTATACCACAGTGGTTAGTTTTGATTCAGATTTATTAAACCCTCCCACAAAATTATCAATAAAAGTCCTAGTTCCTAAGTGTCAATCTAGAAGCAAGATTTCATGAAACTAGACACTTCCATGTCAAAAAATAAATTTATCATCCTTATAGTACAAAAATAAAAAATACGTGCTTGCAAACAACCTGAGACAATGGCTACTAAGGATTTCTGTTGCCCCGGAATTTTCACTGACTTTTTGCATCTGAGATCCAAAAGGCCATGGGAAAAATGCTTCCAAAACCCACATTGTCTGTGATACAGAGAGGAAACTATAATGTGCCAGTTCCAAGGTTTGTGCTTCCTTGTAAAGGTTCTTATTCTGTGTGTGTGACAAAGGACTATGTTTTTCTCCTAAGGTACTCCAATGTTTAACCCATCACACCTACTCACAAGGGTACAGGTACACAACATGCCGAACTGAAAATAAGGTTGGGGACAAGTAATAGCATGGGGTTGACATGGGAATAATCACAAGAAATTTATCCTAGGAAAAACATTTTAACATTTTTTCATTTTTATAAAATATCATGAATCACATTGCAGGAGTTAAATATGATTTTTTCTGTCTCTATGCTCAGTAAACCATGTTTTGCTGCAACCTAAGTTTTTATATAATGTCTGTTGGTATGCAGTTAGCTATCAAGGGCCATGTGATAAGTCACAATCCAAAAGTCAAAATGAAAATAGAAATGCAACAAAAAATACCAAAATGTGTTCTTGCAATGTATACACCTGAAAATATTTAGAAAAGCAAAAATTCACCGATTTGCACAAATACGTCGGAATGAACAGACACACTACATTTAATTGTTCATTTTATGTGACAAAATTATGCTGTTTTTGTAATTGCAGATCTTTGTACCTATAATAAATCATGTAGAGAAATTTATGAAATGTTGGTTGCTCCTTGAAAAACTGGACAGGAATATCTACCCAGTCTTTCCTTTTCCAGAGGAAAGAACAGGGTTTCTTTCCTCTACACCTTCTGTTCTTTATTTTTATTTGTTCCCCTCTATGTACCGTCAATAAAGATCTAGAAAATTCTAAAGAGGAGGGTCATTTTTCTAGCATATATGAAGGGATACTATTTGCTAGATGATTCTTTAAAAAGACACAGAGTGATTTATACTACATTTTTAAATAACTTCTTAATATAGTATCCACATCCCACAATTTCAGTCTATCTTCTGTGGGAAAGAGGTGAGAATATATAAAATTCCCTATGATTTCATTTTACCAAAGGCCTGGAAGCTCAACATATCTGAGACTTGCACATTCTGTATCAAGATACAATAACTGAAAGAACAATACTCATCTTGAACATTGCCACACTGACTTGCAGAATTGTGCCCTTGAGAAAAAGACTGTGAGAAAAATGGAGACCCATGCAGTGACAAAAATGAAATAGAACTGTCATCTGGCAGTTCTTCATAGTCCATCAAGTGAACTATTATAGGTATAAGAAGCGGCACAGAGTGCCTGGGCAGAGGTTGTTAAACCACTACTCCAAGGGCAGGTCACTGCACATTACTAAGATTGTTAGTAAAAGATAAACCAGTTTTCACGATGAAACTTGACATTGCCAGTTTTGAGCTTCACCTTTAATCTATATGCTTGCAGCTAGGGACACAGCTGGATAAACTAATAACACAAGAGTTTACAAGAATAGATCTCACTGATGTTAAAAACATTTTATATTGAAGAATCATAGCTATGTTATAAAACAATGTGAATCTGATTTTCATGTTACTTTACCTACATTTTCATTCCATTAATATATTGTCTGTTAATTTGCTCTATCTCAAAAAAAAAAGTGTCTTCCACGGTGAGATTATTTCTTTTGAAAGTATATAGAAAAAGTTCAGCCCAAAATGTAATTAATCCCAAACTACCAATTTTAAATCCCAATAATGAGATTAGCTTGAAAAAACAGTAACTTTTAAAAATTAGTATATTTGAATTCTTTTTTTGCCATCTTATTTTAATATATTTGGGTTAACCTAGATAGTAATTGTCATTTTTCTTTGTAAAGATAGAGATTTGAAACTTATTAAAAAAAAATATGAAAGTTGTTTTTCTCCTGTGCTCTCCTGTCTGAAAGAGCTAGTCCTTTCAGTTAGTATAAGCCAATATGAGACACATGATTAAATCATTACAGGAGACAACACAGAGAATGTGCATGCCTCTGATCTGAAAGAAGAAGGAGAAATGCTGGTCAGCCTTTTCTAGAGACAGGCAGATTCCAACAAATACAAGATGGAGATACTCAGAAACTCCTGCCTCTAAGCTATACAAAAATCAGAATTACCAAAACCACACAGGACCCTAATTCTCAGAAATCCAGAGCTCTTCTATTGATTTTCAACAGGTCTAAAAATTCAATCCTTCAGAATTTTACAGGGGTGTTGATGTATGTTAATGTAAAGCAAGGTACTTGGTCTATTGCCATAACAGAAAATGAAGTGCTAAAAACTAATCCTGGTTACTAAATACCATAGCATTCTCATAATGTCAAATGGTTTATTTATCCATTCCTCTGTCTAAACACAAGAGTACGTGTGGTTGCCTACCAGTTATTCCGGCTAGTGCTTTGATATTCAGGCATAGCTTAAAAAAAAATCCCAAAGCTATGTCATTATCCCGCTTCTACTATTATATTATGGAGGATTCTCTAATTTTTTATCATTAAATAGGAGAGGGATTAAAATTTTAAAAATAAAGCATACTGCTAATCTGACTATAGAAATTGGTATGTCCCTATATACTATACACCCAGTGAGTGAGATAGAGGCACACAGCAGAGGCTGCTTACATGCATACAGCAAGTCTCTACTTTTCAGTTCATCAGGGATTATTTATTGCTTTTGGTTTGTTGGTTTTTTTTTTTCCCCAAAGTATATAATAAAATTACTGACCAAGAATTCTGTCATATGTAGCCCGTCATTTTTAAGAAAATATTAAATAACCAAAACAAGGAACAAGGGCAGAAAATATCTGATAAATCTGATCCATCTCCCTCATGTTCAATGTCAGTGTGCTTACTAGTTATTATGAGATTAGTGTTTAACATATAGTTAGAACCGAATGATAAATATGTCTGGATTGTTGTCTGTAAGGGAGATTTGCTAGTGTTTCGTAATGTTCTTATCACTATCTTACCTTTCTTAAGTCTTCACCTTATCATTCATAATGTGCAGGTCAAAGCACCATTGGTGCTTCAACAGTGTCTGAATTAAATCTGAGAAATGGTATGTCTGGGGTTTAGCTACATTCTGATTGTTGTCCTCTACAGAGAACATGAACCTTAATAAGGCTGGTAGATATCATCATTCTTTTAGCTCACCTGCTAGGCGATAAGTTCTCAGGAGCTGACAAGGCTGGGATTTATTTTTCCCTTCCCTAACTACTTTAATAACAGACACACTGCATATATATGTTGAGATGGTCTTTCTCTCTTGTGCAATCATTGAGATCTACTTGAAATTACAAGTAAAATCATACTATCCATGTTATAGTGCAATAGAGCATGCATTTAAGTTGCCATAAATCTGAATTTTTATACTATGGACTTTCAGAAACAGTTAATATAAAAAGTTTAGCATGAGGACACAGAAAATGTTAACAGATTTGGTCTCCATTTCCTTACAATGCTTTTGCACCCGGAAGATAAAAAGCAGAGAAGAGAACTCAACCTCTGAGAAAATAATCTTCTTGAGAGCTCACAGATCTTCTGCTTCTACAGTGGGCATTTGCACTGGCAGTTTACCATTAGTACATTAACGAGGAAGCTTTCGGAAGAATTGTGTATAATGTAAAATGTGTAAACAACCCAGAACATGTAAAGTGTGTGGAAAGAAAAAAGCTAAAAAAGGTGGGTCAAGATTTTGCTTTCTCTCTTTCCAAGACCCAGTAACTATTGAGTTATTTCAAGCAACAGAACAGCTTTGTTATCAATGATCACTTCCACTAATTCATAAATTTGCAGTGGAACTAGCTGTGAACAACAAATGAAAGTGTGGATAAAATATTTTCATCCCATTCCACTTAAAAATCTATTAAGCATTTAAGTAAACTCAATATTACCACAAATAGAATCAGGTAAATTTCATTTAGTGAGAGCTATAGGTCTAAGTCTCACCAACAGGACTATTAGACCATAATATTAAAACTACCATTTCCTTCTTTTCTTGTTGATGACCAAAGACTATGTTATACATACTATAAAAAAGACACAGTAAAGTAATAAAAAAAAGTTTTGGACTGATCATTCCAAGGAAATGAAGAATGTCTTTCTATCAGGTCTGAAAAAGGCATGTAAATCTCACAGAGTATGGCAATTTCAGAAACACCAAAATCTGGACTTTTTCTGTTGGGTAGCTCCAAGATCCTACCTGCAGAAGACCTTAGGTGACATCAGTTCTGCTTTGAAAGTCTTAAATATTCTAGCACATTACAGAAAAAATTACCACACAGAGCCTATTCCACGATCTGATGGTTATCCAAAAATAAGAATATTTTTATTACATTTAAAATTAAAATTACATTTACTCTTTGGTTATGTTCAGAATCTTCTCTTGCTAGCCCTGCTATATTTAGAATTTTTTTCATCAACAACTAGCCACAGCATAGGTCAGGGCAAAGACTGAACATAAAGTTTGCGCATGGTGCTCATTTTGGTTACCTGGATGATTATGTGCTAATATCTGTCAGGAGTCACTCATTCATAATCATGGAGTCAGTCCCTGATGTCACATGATCACTCCTTTTATTCAAAGACTTCATTTGATTTTAAAAGTTTTGGTTTATTTTACTTTTTTACTTCGAGTTTGATACAAATTTTAGTTTTAAAAGTGCTTTGACAGTTTCCTCCTACTTTAAATAAAAAATCATGTTCTACCAAGGCAAATAACTAAGACTCCAAGGAAAACTAGTGTAAAAATTTCATATTTATAGGCATTTTGTTTGAAGCATTACAGTTGCATTTTTAAATGAACTGGCCTATTTGTCTGAAACTTTATGACAAATTCTCAAAAGCTATTCAAATTATGTGCCACTGTCTAGCTACGGAAAATCACACAGAATCACACAGAATATTATGAGTTGGAAGGGATCCACAAGGATCATCTAGTCCAACTCACCATCTAACACCCGTACAGAGACCGAGAGCACATCCCAGAGCATAACACCAACCTAGATCCCTCACAGTCTAGCAGGCCACTCCGAGCCGGAAGGAGTTCTTTGTATTACTTAAAGATAAAATTTTATCTGATCTTTTAAGGGTCTTAACAATACCCATTTTGAACTGTCTTGCTCCTTAGGCAATGTAAAGTAAGATGTAAGTCCTTCACGCCTTCTTTATTCAATACTGTAGCCATTCTGCTAATTAAGAATCACAGCTCTTTTCAGGCATTACATGTTCTGCCTACTACTCAGCCCCTGCACCTGCCCAGAAAAGTAGTCATGCATGACGAGAGCAAGAAGCCAGGTCTAGCTGCTTAAATTTAGCTATTGAGGTGCTGTTGTTTTCCCTATTTGCATTGTGGGAATGAAGCTGGCTGCCAGTGACTCCTACAGTCAACATATGCCTACACTCTCCTGGAGAAATTCCTACAGATTCTTGCTATTATCTAGATTATCTGACTCACTGCTTCAAATGTTTCGATTTGATTTTGTCACTGTATCCTTCTAAGACTAGCCAGTGTATATACATATTGATATTAGGACAAAGAAAGTATTTACCCAGGCAAAAGACTAAACTTAATATCTAGAACATTCTGAGGGACAAATGAAGAGTTTAGGTGACAACAAGTTCCTTTCCTCTGGCAAAAAGCATAACAGAAGATTCCAAGATGTAATCACTTCTTGTCAGGTCTCAAATATGGTATTGATTGTGCAAACACTCACATGAGGCTAGTTTCTCTATGCACAACCGAGAAGAGGCCAATCAAGATCTTCCCACATTTGTGTTGCAGTTTAAAATACTGTGATTTATCCAAACAAGTTTTCACACTGATAAGGTAAAAAACTAGGTTATTTATTTAAGGAGTGGCAAGGATGGAAATAAAGAAAAAAAAAAAAAGAAAGAAGAGTTTACCTTTGAAAAAATTTTGCTACTTTAGTAACATATATAATATAACCACATCTTTTGGCATGATCAGGTACTGCACAGTTAACTACAGTTAACTTGTTAAGACAGTTATATTCTCTTATATGACAATGACTTGCAATATGTAGTCACTGCCTTCTGGGGAAAGGGAAAAAACCCAGCAATTACTGTGCACTACTCAAATCTGCCTGCCAACAGCAGAACAGTGATTTGTGAGACACATCAAGAGCTTCTGGCAAGATCAATCTAGTGAGATCCCTCTGATAGAGGAATAATGAGTTGACAAAGACCAATGTTCAGTTGGGCCCAAGTCCAATAAGATTACTGTACAGCATCATCAATACTGTCTGTGTTTGGAACTGACACAATCAGAATGGAATCAATTGTATTTTCCACTGCACTGTCACACATGATTTTTAACTTTGGCTCACAGCAGTGCAGAGAAGCTTGCAGATGTTGGCAGATTTTTGCTAACTTATGGGATGTCATTATTAAGTAGGAACTGTGCACTACAGTAATTTGCGGCTCTATGTGTTCCATCATATGGTCTCTGTGTTTAGCAGGGAGGAGAAGGAAAAGATGCAGTAGCCGGAGGGATTTGTCTGTTATCACCCTCATTTTACTGTGATTGTTGAAAATACCATGTAATCCTAAAAGTGCAGATTATTTTTCAGTGAATGACTCATTTGGGCTGTTTAGGAAAGTGATGTTACTCAAGCATGAGCAAATGTCTCTATTTTTATACAGAAGAAATTGTGAAAATACTTTGATTCTTTGATAAAAAGATTTGGGCTAGAGATGATCCCATTTGTGAATAATAGATGCTACCCAAGGAGTTGTAATCTTTATATAAAAAAACATTCTTTTTAAGCAATTTTTTCAGCCTTGCAACTATAAAAGTTAAACATTGTGTCACAGAAATCTGTCACCTGTATATGCTGAGTGATCCACTTACATGTCTAAGCATTTTTGCATATAGTATAATTTGGTATATACCATAGTAAGTGATTAATAATACATGAGCTTTTGAACTAATTTAAATTAGACTTTCAGTTACAGTTGGGTGTTCTATATCACGGACCTGCGGTCTCAATCGGGTTCCGCAAAGCCCTACTTCCACCCTGAATGGCAGCTCATTAATATGCAAATTTTCACCGCACCCTCAGATGTCACCCTGCCGCTGTTTTGGCACTGTGTTGCTGTATATCCTTTGCCATGTTGGCCGGGGGTGGGGAGGGGGAGGGGGGGAAGCAGCAGGTGGGACAGGGTGAGAGGAGCGGCGGGGCCACGGTGGCTGCTGTAAGGGTTATTTTCATATTCATGACTGTCTAATTGAGTGTTCATTCATGCCAGGTCCCATATGTGCAGTTGCAAATACGGCCCTCCTTCATCTTTAAAAAATCACGCTGCTAAGATGTGAAGGAGCAATATGGGGGGCGCGAAATGCAAGAGGGCCAACTGTATAAACTGAAGATATAAATCTTATTAGTTATTATATACCAAGTGTCAATTTAATATTTTTACAAAGGAAGAGACAACAAAAAGGTCAAGTTTCTTCTTTAAATATGTAAGTCTCTTTGGATGTTAAAATCTTCCTTTCCCCCCCTTTGCTCTTATCATTATTTTCATCATTTGTTTTTGTGCAGTGTCTATGCTTCTTTTTGAGAATGGGATTTTAATTTCTATGAAAAGTAAATCTTAGAGCCCTGAAGACAGAAGTCACATTTTGATTTCTAAAACACAATAATACAGACATCACAAGGATAATTTCCATATAAGTCTGCATAGTAGAATTTATTGGTATTCACATAAAGTTGTTTAGATACATGTCGGTGTTTGTCTAATAAGAATCACAGAATCACAGAATCAGTAAGGTTGGAAAAGACCAGAGAGGTCATCAAGTCCAACCTATCACCTATTACCTAACCTGTTGCCATCCTGCTACCAACACACCATCCTACCTATAACACACTACCCTAATATCTAGGTCATGCCACCAAGTACATCATCCAACCT
>WEKX01003504.1:68798-81330 GCA_013390025.1 Pitta sordida
ACCCTCTCAAGCAGCTCAACATCCCTTTTAAACTGGGGAGCCCAGAACTGCACGCAGTACTCAAGATGGGGTCTGACCAGCACTGTGTACAGGGGGAGGACTCTATCACTTGTAGCCAGAGAGAAGAGACTGACTTGCAGCTGCATCGGTCTCTACTACTTCAGACAGAAGAGTGGATTACTGTCAATGAATACTGTACTTAATTTCACCGTAGTCAAGGGTTTGAGTTTGAAGACTAGAGATTAATAATTTTGTATTACACTTACTACAAGTTAAAAGTATATCTATTTCAGAGATATCATTCAAGAACAATCAAATAATAGGAAGTTTTAACCACCATCAATTTAGTCAGAACTTGAATCAGTATACTGAAAATGAACTTTGACACACCCATGGTGCCGGATAATTTCTCTTGAATCTTTCTAGTTTGAAAATGTCACCTATCATATAAGAATCTCTTTTTTAGTGGTATTGCTTCTGCTTTACAGGGTTGTAAGGGAATTTCCTCCTTGGAAAATTCCAAATAAATATATAGTGTCTCCAGCAAAACAAGTCACCCAAACTAATTACACAAAATCGTGTTAAAACGCATTTACACTTAGTAGTAAAGTGTAACATTTTTATGTAAACACCTGTTATCTGAAACCTCAGCCATTCACTGGAATATGTCCAAAGGAGGAGGGAAGCAGCAGGCAGTATACAGCTATATCTCTTATATGCTTTCTTACCACATAATTGTTTTCTGGATTTACATTCCTCTCTTTTTACAAGGTTTAACTGAAAGATTGTTTAGAGGGTCAAATAGTTAAAAGATCCATTGTGTTTTCTGAAAAGGTAAGAGTACCTAGCCTACTCAGAATTTTTAAACATGGGAGATCTTCAAAATCTATTCTTAATAAATTTAATCTAATACAGCTTTTTAATTAAAGATAGAAATTAAATATTAGATTACACTTTAAAAATCCAGCCAAATTTAAACATATTTAAGAAATAAATAAAATTAAAATACATAAAATATATTTTATATATACATACTTCAAACATTATTAAAACTACTTTTGTAAGTAAACCATTGTAGAAGTTAATGCATGTGAAATGGATATGCAAACTCACTACAAATCAAGAGTAAACTACCTTATTTCCCAACACAAAAAATTACTCCTGTGTTCTCATTTCTTTTGATTGATAAAAGTTTAATGCTACAGAAGTTAGTCTGAGGAATTTGCACAATTTACTATACATTGTATGATGCAACTTAGTAATCATAGCAGTAACATATTCTGTACTTGAAGTTCTCATTGATATCCATTTTTTTCTTAGCAGGTCTAAATGAAATTTTGTCACATACTGAATGTTCCTGATATGCAAAAATCCACAATTATTTAACTGAACATAGAGGTTATGCAAACTTTCACTAGATCTGAAGGGTTAAAGACTTCACTAATATCTCTCTGACTGAAACACAAGTCAAACGCTCTTTGGGAAGCATTTGCACAAATTGCCTCCAGAGTGAGGGGGTGTTTGTTTGTGTAGGAGTTTTTTGCTGAGGATTTTTTCTTTTTTTTTTCTGTATTTTGGGATCATTTCTTTTAGCCAAAGGTGTTCCTTGCCTAATGGTTGGTATTCACACCCTGGCTAGGATTTTAAAAGCATCACAAAATATTTAAATAGTGCACCTAATTTAAAGGGCAACTTCTCAAGCTGGGTGAAGTTAGGGTTACTGGTGCCTCTTACTGAACTGGGGCCTAATTACAATGTTGAATAACAATGATTTATTAAATTTATTTTCTTACAGGCTGCAGGTGGACCCAGATAATCATAAATTCATGAATAGTGATTGCATGCTACAAATAGCTCTTTTCTGTTGTCAGATAATGCTGTGATTAATGCGTTTTTTCTCTCATTGCCTGGACTTTAAACAGTAGTAGATATAAAAATTAGGTCTCTATTCAGAGGAGGGTTTTGAGAACTCTGTTCTTTTTTCCTTGTTTTTTTCCATATTCTACTGTAACATAGCAGAACCCACATTTGATTTGTACATAGAATGTCTCTTTATAATGTTACGGTGTATATATCCTTTATTCCCTTTTGCTGTTCATCAGTCACTTCCTTTTCCCCCCTCTTTTTTTAATGTGACACCTCTGAGCTTGGTACCCATGGCAACGCCCACTAGTAGGGGTGAACCTATGAAGCTGGGGCAGCTATCTCCATCTCTCAGTTTTGACAATGCCATCCTTAATCTAACAGTGTCTGCATAGTCAGATCTCTACAGGTCCTCTTCTGGTCTTTCTCCCTTCCAGCAGTAGCTGCCCTGTGCACAAAGATCCAAAAGATTACTGTTAATGATTTTCTGTTTGTTTAAAACAGCTCAGGCTGGATGCTCTGTCTAATCCACTCTCAATGGCACTGCCACAATAAAGTATAGAGCAATCACTGACTGAAGCAGTTTCCCAAATTTCAAAATTCCACTCTGAGTTTATCTAGCACCTTAATTTTAATTATGAAATAAAACAATAATAGAAAAATCAAGCAAGAATTGCAGATATTTACATCTGTATTTTATTTATGTAGGTAGATCACAGCCTATAAAAATGTCTTCAACCACAATGAAATTAGCTTGCTTTTGGTTTATAGAATGTTGTCATAGTTTTTTTAACTAATGAGGGATATGCTGCAGTTTAGCATCTTGCAGGTATTTTGACTGCTTACATACGAACAGGTCTAAGCACATGTACAGGGAGCTCAACTTCCATTCCGGCAGAGATCTTGTGCTAACCAGCTATGCACAAGATAAATTTCATTCGGAGATTAATCTATGACTGAAATTTTCAAATGAGGCTAAAGGGGTTATGGACACAAATCCCACCGAAATCCAATGGAAATTCTCCCCCTAGCTCCCTTAGGTGTTTCTGGAATTACTACTTCAATTTTTAGAGACAAATACACGATGGAAGAATTATGATTTGCTTTCTGTGGGTTAAAACACATGCATTTAAATAGTGTCAAGTTAAGCTTATGTCTACCAACACACAATTCATGTAAATAAAAAAATGTTTAATGCAAGTAATGAAATATTTTTAGATAGTTGCTACTTTTTGATGAATATCATAATCTGTGCATAACTAGGTAGATGAAAATTTTTAGTGCAAATCAATTTAGTGTTATTCAGGAAAAATTTAAACATTTTCTAAGGGATCATGCATGAATTTCTTTTGCCACTACGGAATTTACAGGTTCACAGGTTATTCCAAGCTGGAAGGGACCCATAGAATCATCTAGTCCAACTCCCAAAGGAACATCCACCCAGGGATTGAACCCACAAGCATGGAACCATGAGCACCACACTTCACCCATCCAAGCCTCCCACCACCTAGGCCATGTCACTGAGTTCCTCATCCAGTCTTTTCTTAAACACTTCTAGGGATGGTGACTCCATCACCTCCCAGGGCAAACCATTTCAATGAGANACCCCGCACTTAGACTTTAAGATGTGTGTTTGTGGTCATAACTGCTGTTATATCCACTGAGATCAAACATGCAGACACTCTGAAAGGTCCTGGGAATGGCTGTGGGATTTAAATGCATCCACAACCTACCAGGTGTTTTGAAGAGTCAGATAAATGCCCTTCTAAAATATGTCCCAGCATTGGGTCTCTAGTAGATCTCCAAAACCTATTCATTTTAAAAATCACAGTGCATGGACCTGATAAATTTTTCTATTTCTACTCATCAAAAAAATTTTGTCCTTGTATTGATCTGTTGTTTTAAATGTGCAAAATATGCTAGCATATCTTTTTATCAACAAAACCTCAAAAAATATTTCCTTTGGGTGATATTGGCAGACAAATATGAAGGCCATTTTTTCAAATTTAAGATAAGTTTGTATCTTGACAATTTAGGTGTAGCTTCAAGTCACATTGGGGTAAATTTTTCTGGCTTGATGATTTGAGTAGTATAATTTTCAGACGATTTCAATAAATCAGTAGGAAACGAATGACAAAAATGAAACTGATATTAGGTTAAACTCAACAACAAATTCTTTTGGCAATAGTTTAAGACTAGAATTTAATCTGTAGGTAATCACAAAATATCAGACATTCCAATAAAAAACCCCAGGTTTCAATTTATTCTGAAAGGAAGAGGAAATTTGAGTATGTTAAATGCAATTAAAAATATATTTGAATCAAGGTGAATACTGTGTGATACTGTGATACTGTTAACATATTGACAGTGTTTTAGGTTTGGCATAGGTTAAAGGCAGATTTTTCATTGACATTAGGGGAAACATTATTAGATCACTGTAAATGCAGTATCCTATGCTAAAAAACCCTATCTGTTTTAGAAAATTAATTCACTCTTCTGTCAGCTTTTTGACTATGCAACTAGAAAAATGCTCAGATTTTTTTATTATGAAAATAACATAATTTAAGGCAGAGTATATGGTTGTGCCTGGTTTTTTTAATATTTAAGTAGCAAAAATGAATTGCTGAATAATTTATTAAATATTTTTACCAGTATTTGTGATATAGATCTAGCATATGTATGATCTATTAAATATCTGCTAGTTTTAAACTTGTTAATTGTTTGAATGTGCAACCTCAATTGTATATTCAAACTTCAACACTTTAGAAAGTAGAGAGTCGAATTTAGAACTCACGTGTACATGTGCATCTCACCTGCACATCAAATTTCTCAATTTGTGTAGATAAGGGACTATACACCTCTAAATTAATCTTAAAACAACCAGAAATTTGGGAAGGACTTTTCACACTTCACATGCCTGAACCTGTAAGAACGTCATCTCATGATCAGTTCAGCAATTATACAATATAGCTGTTCAGCATGTTATCTCTGAGGTATTAGCTGTGCACTCAGATTTGTCCTGGGAAAGGAGATGGCATCTCTTTTTAGATATGAAGAAAATCTAAGGCTGATAAGGGAATTGAGTTAGAGTATTCTTAGTGTAATTTTCTAGGATCATATTTTGCATCTAAAAGGTAAAAAAAGCTGTTTTATTTATGAAACACTGACTACAACTTCTTTACAACAATCCGTTTATCATGAAGTATCATGAAGGCTTTTCCTTGCATATAGTTTTCAATAAATAATAAATAATTTTTATTTCATAATGAAATTGAATTGGACATCCCTCATAAATATTGTAACTTTAGTGGATATTACTAATTTCACCCGAAAGCTTGAATTGATGTTTTAAAGCTTCTCGGTCATTAAAATGAAAGCAATCTCAATAATATTTTCTTAGTAGCCAGACCCTTACTCATGATGAGCTGTACCTTCATCTGTAATAGGTCCTATTGATTTCAGTAAAACTATTTGATTCCTAGAGTATTGTTGAACCAAAACCAGAGTGGCCAAGTCTGTCCTTCATCCGTTTCAACATGTTTTCACAAGTGCGTTACAAATTCTTTGCGTCTTAAATGCATAGAATTCCATTAATCAGCATCTAAACACATGTAAGTCAATGAAAAATCTTTGATGAAAACACCACAGCCAGAGATATAAAATATATTTATAATGTCTTTAGATTTTCTGGCAAAAAGGATTTTGTACAAGAAAACGAAAATAATTTATTTTACCCTTGTCACTAATATTGAGTTTTTCCCCAGTGAAAAGTCTACTCAAATGGATAGCAGAGAAGCCCAAAGCCATACAGAGCAATGGAACTTGCATAATCGAAGTTATGTTGGATCAGGCATTGCATTAGAGATGATTCTTATGCTATATTACGGACTGTGTAACATACAGGGTGGTAAATTATGTCCAAGAGCAATTCTAAAGGCAAAGGAGGCTCTTTGTATAATAAATTATTTTTATATTAGGTAGAAATTAATTAGTTCCAAATTCTGATCAAATTCTGAGATTATGTCCACATTAATACAAATTAATTTATCATAATGAATGTTCATAGATTTAATTACATTTAGACACCACTGCACTGGGTGAAATGTTTCATAATGGTCCCTTTCATATTAGTAGTACATTATGTGAATATTTAAAAAATATTAAAAAGCAAAAATTAAGTTAAATGTTTTTTTATGATGGAGGTGTGTCAAAGAACCATAACATAAAATTTGGAGGCAAGTTAATAGCCCAAATGAACTTTTTTTGCAGTTGGAAGCTGGCCTGATAAACTCCTTTGGACATTCAAAACCTGTTTTGTTGTTTTTTTCCAGAAGGATGAATGGACACCCAAATACAGTCTAAAATCTGGGAGAGTTGATGTCTTCTTTGGTTTTTCCATATACTCTGACTTACAGCTTCAATGGTGCTTGATGTTAAATCATGATATAATGAGTGCTGAATTACCTAGACTTTTTCCAATTTCCATAGAAAATGGACTTTAATTCAAAACTATGCCTGGTTAATTAAATGTTCCATTATCTAATTTGATCTAGTTATTTCTATAAATTGAGATGTAGCTAGACTTATATCCTAAGGTAGAATTGGACTATGGTTAGACATTTTTACTTAGATGACAGGGAACTGACATGAACTGTGATATTCTCTCCTATTGACCCTAACCTTGCTGACCACTTGAATCAACACAATCATGAAATGTAAATCATGAAAAAGGAACTGCATTTTCAGAATGTCAATGAGGGCGGGGTATTTTATATTTTTTAGAGAGATTGGTTTTCCTACAGGACTTTGAAGAATAATCTTTCCCTTTACATCCTTCATAAATGCTTACTGCCCATAGCACAGGAAAAACATTTGATCTAGTCCACGTGTCTTATTGAGAGCCCAGTCCATATCTGATCACATTTTAATTTCTGCTTAATGATGACATGAAATTTCAAATTAAATAATTTTTTTCTCTAAAGAGCTCTAAAGAGAATTCCAAACAAATGGGAAAACTCCTTGCTCAGTGATTTTATTTTGTTATATAAAAATGAAAGTTATCCAGTTGATCTATTCATGCTATCAACAATTGTTACCTTCTGAAAATAATGGTTAATCTTTTTTTTCTAGTTTCCTTTAGATATTACTTATCTCCTTGAGTGAACTTATATTATTGCTTACCAAAATCTTGTCACTTTCAGTGAGATAATGTACAATATGTTGTTCCTTACATTTACAAAAAAATAATTTTCTTCTCAAATCTTTGCTGATAGAGAAGCAGAGCGCAGATGTTTGCATATCATGCTTTGCAAACAAACAAGACAATCTGACAAGGTATTCAAGGCTTTTGGCTACATTGTCTGAGTTGGTTTAAAGGTTAACAAAATCAGCTCCCTGTTATGTGTTAAAAATAAGTAATTAACTTTGAAATGTCTGTTGGAACTAGAATATTATGCCTTGGAAAGTAAGGGTAGAAGGCAGTCTGCTTACTGGAAATACCTACTTGAGACATATCCTCATTAGTAATTTAGACTCACATTTTCAGAGAGGCAGATAATTCAGACCATCCTACATATTTGCCAAAACGATTTACAGTCAAAGAAAAAAAATAATGTTCTGAAAAAGTAAAATCTCCCTTAATTTATTTACTTTCCTCTCAGTATTGCTTTGGGAAGGTGAGGACTTCATTGGAATATCAAAATCATATAGGTTAGCTGTCTAGCTCTCTATTACATCATTTCAAAATGAATCATAGTAAATTTTAGGTAAATCTATATTTCTACGATACAGTCTGGAGGTTTTGGTTTGGTTGTTTTTTTTTTATTGCATGCCTGAGTGCTAATCAATTAGTAACCCTGTGATCTACTTCTGAAAGGAGAGTTCCAGCCACCAAACCATGAACTTCCCTGGGTGACTATCCTCTCTACTCCTGTAAGAATATTGCATTTTCAACTCTTTTTGGTGTCAGTCAGTAATGCATGGCACACAGCTCACAGAGTAGGCTGATTCTTTCCTTGTACTTAAGAGTAAAGTGGGAAAAGGTAGAACTGCATTTTCAGATCGAGGAGTCTGAAAATTATAACATTATAACATTTTTGGATTAAATGAGGAAACAAAAAACAATTCAGAAGTGGAGATAAGAACTTTAACTCTTTTCCTACCGATTGTCAAAACTAATAAACCAAAAGTTTCACTTCCTGCATCTACTCTTTCCAAGCCCACAATTCAAGGCATAACCTTTCAAGTAGCTCAGTAAGAGGTCATGAATTGAGTTCTTTACTATAAATTCTGGTGTTAAAAAAAAAATATGGAAGAGTGGGGTTTTTTCACTTGTCAGTTGCTGATCAATTTTTGATTTCTTTCATTAAGGAAGCACTTGATGAAACATCAGAAGGTTTTAAAAACTACAGAAACTGAGAGCAAAGCTCTTGAGGAGATACAAATTCTCATTAGCTGTATTGAAGCTGGGCCTGTTGTACAACAGAAATAATAGTATTGAATTTTTTTCTAATAAGCATCTAGAAATAAAAAAACTAGTCAGAATATATTAATATCTGTATTTGTTATGTGCATCAGCGTCACTCACAACTATGGATTTTAAACCATTAGAGGAAAATTCTCAAGGGGAAAATTAAATAATGTATAAAAAACAAAGTAGGTCATTGATACCCTTTTACTCTTACATACAAAATTGTCACTTTTTAAATCTAAGATTCATCTCTCCCAAAGGAAATCAAATTAAGTTTCTCTTTCTCTTATAATTTCAATAATGATTAAGATATTTTCTGATTTCTTACCTTAAAATGATAGAAAAGCACGGGTTGAAAAGGACCCTGAAGGATTATCTGGTCCAACCTTTAAGAAAAAAAATTTGAGGACTCCTTTATGAATAAAGCAGAGTAAAACCCCTCATTTATGGCTTCTATATGCATATGCCTAATCCCTCAGTTTAACTGACATTCTGAACGCTTATGCCAACGTAGAATCTCAATGATGTCATCTGAGCAAGACTGTGAACAGATACTTGGCCATATAATTTCAGAAGGCAGGGGTTCTCTGTGTCACCCCTTTAATTTGCTGATCCCTGCACTACTTTCTTGAATAATTTTATTTATTTTGTTTCATTAAAGCCAATAATAAAACCTTTTTTCTTATTATATTTTTAATAACAATATTTTATTGCAGTACAATAGTATCATAGAGTGGAAATTTACTTTTTCTTTGTATGTCTAGAAGTCATTCGGCAACTCTTGTGAGGTATTTGGCACCATATAGGTACTCTGGTGTCTTAGTTCATAACAATTTTCTTTTCTGACAGGAAAATACTTGTGTAATTTACATTAAAAAATCATAGAATTATCAATTAAGACTAGTTTAGCAAATAACACATGAAACATTAATTTTGAGTGATAGTAGGCTCTAATACAGGGATTTTGCAGGCACACAGAACAAACGAGTGTTTGAGAGAGTTAAAAGCTATAATATAGACTTTAAAAAAAAAAAAAAGAGGACAGACACCCACACACCCCCCTGCAACTATGTAATTTGATGTGGCAATAGCAGCTACATAAGCTACCTGACCTTGCCCTTGAAATGCCCCCAACCTTGACCTGCAGGAACACTCTCTAGGGATGAGAGATATGTTATTACATATTATTTTGTTACAAGGCCCCTGCTGAGCAACAACTGCCAAATGGATTCAATTAAGTGTTTTCTTGTGATGTGGGTTACTATCTACTGGGGCAAGTAGATACTAGCAAACATATTTCATTCTCTTAAAATTTGACTGGATATGAAAGGCATGTGTGTTACTTATTCAGCGACACTTCAGTGTATGATTTATATCTGCTTAGAAAATATACTGATGTGATATGCATCAGTTGTGCACTGCAACCTTTTCTCACTCTTTGTCCTTCAGCAACCAAGCCCTGCTACCACACTCAAGGATTATTTAGCCAGACACTACCTTTCTAAAAGTAAGCTCAAAAAGAGAAACTACATCAAACAGTAGTTGCATTCTGATGGTCAAACTCTTGTTTAACACTGAGAATGAAGTTCAAAAATGTCACAGATGCAACTCTGTATGCTGTCTGATTTTATCTCTGTGGAGTTTTATCAGGGATAATATATTGAACTGTGGTGTATGAGGAGAGATGGACTTCAACAAATGATTGAAGACCTTCTATGTTACAGTGGGTTTTATATACTCTTAAATCTTTAGTATCTAAGTAATCTAAGTTTCTGTGTGATAGTAATTATAGGAATTATGCTCTTTTAACAACAGTTTAGGGCTCATCTTATCTTGCTCTGTATCTTGTTGTACTAGTCTTTGTTTCATTTAACTTGTTCAAGTATTCTATGGTTTTTGCTCACAAGAGCAATCACATCATTGTACTGGACAGAGAGTTCACTCATAGATCCTACAATGAACAGTCAGGAGGTCTGGAATATTTTATTCCTTCTCTAAATTCAATCGTCTACATTAAAACAACAATTGTGTAGCATTGTTGCTAAAAACAGTGAATACTGGTTCTCTCTGCATAGGTACGTACATTCTACATATGAACTAAACACTCCTCACTGCCCCCTCTCCCCCCCTTTTTATCTTTTTCTGTATCTAGTATATATATATACAGACTTTCTGTCAGACAGTCAAAAGAACATTGAGCAAATGAGCAAGCCATTCCATGCAGAAAGAATGCATTTTATAAAACTTTCAAGTTACAATTTCAATCTTAATTTTATATCTCTGCATAAAATGCATTTTTTCATAATTTATATGTAACAAAAGTAAGAAAATCACTTCAGAATTTTTGTTTTTCTGTCCTACTTCTTTCCACTATATTTTTTACCAACAAAATTTGGCAGGTAAGCATTTTACATGAAGACAGCTAGAAAAAAACTCTAGATCCCTGGAACTCAGCAGAGGTGTTGTCATTCTTTCTACAAGAGCTCCCACTTCTTTCTTTGATCTCTGAGAAATGGAAAAGAATAGACAGCATTCCTTTGGTCCTGAAAGTAAACCCAGGAAATATTACAAGAGAAAATACAGTGAAATCCCGGTGCATCGCGACCTCTCCATTACAACCGCACCCATTTGTGAGGGGAATTTCTCGCAGTTTGGCTTCAGCTGTTTGCAAGTCCAGCCGGCTGACGCATGTGCGGTGCCTCTGCTCTGCTGAGGGGTGGTGCTGCGGTGCCTGTGGGGTGGGACTCACCCCGCCCTGCGGGGAGGGGGCTCCCAATGGTGGTACCATGCTCCCGTCCCTGACCCAGGAAACTGCCCTACGAAAGTGAGGCAAGCGAGGGGGGACACGTGCTGTGTGCTAGGAGAGGGCAGCTGTCTCTGCCCTCTGGGACCGTATGGGCAGTGCTGCCTCTCCCGGGAAATGTGGATGTTAAAGGGAAGGAGACTCCCGATTCTGACCCAATCTGGCCTCTCCGGGGACACTCCTTCCCCGTCGCAGAGGAATGGCGAGCATGCGTGGTGGCAGCAGCCAGGTTTCTGAGCCCCCTCTGGCTCGGGAGACCCCCACCACCCTGAGAATCTGTGGGCCTCTCCGGGCCACTGTGGAGCAGCGGTGTGGCCGCAGGGCACCCAGACTGGCCCCGCGGGGCACCCGGACTAGTGCAGCAGTGCGGCAGTAGGGCACCCTGCAAGCGCAGCGGGAGGGGGAAGCGGCGCAGGGGTTTATGCTGTGAGCACACAGTTGCGGCGGCCCGGAGACACCCACAGATTCTCAGGTTGGCGGGGGTCTCCCGAGTCAGAAGGGGCTCCGAAACAGTTCCCTTTGCTTCCCCGTGCTCAGAGAGTCCAAGGGGAGAAGCAGAAAAGCGCCCGCAGCCCTGGGGAGTTCTGGGGGGTGGGGCAATGGGTGTGGCCTGCATGCACATTAACGACCTGCACTTCTTTGTGAGTTTAGCTTTTTGCGAGGCCTCTGGGCTGTCCCTTACCTTGTGAAGGATGGGATATAACTGTATATACCCATGATCCCTATTTGTATATCACAAAAAGCATAAACCTTAAATATATTGTAAAATAAAAATATGTCATTAATGCATATAGTATCTCAAAAGTAGGTGCCAAGAGGATGGTGCCAGGCTCTTTCTAGTCACGTCCAGAGACAGGATGAGGAGCAAAGGCCATAAAGTAAAACACAAGAAGTTTCACCTCAACATGAGGAAAAGCTTCATCGCACACAGTTACAGAGTCATTTTTGCTTTACAACCTATGAATGCTAGAGCTTCTCTCTCTTACTGTTTTTTTCTTTTTAATTCCTCCTTTTAGATAATATGTGGTAAAGTAGTGGGAGTGGGGTTTTCTATAGTATTGACTTCTCTGGGAGGAGATCAACAGCCTGCCATCTATGCTTGACGTAGATAATTCCAGACAACTCAGAAGGCCAGAGATGTGCCAGAGTCTGTGGTGTCCCCTGTGAAAATAGCAGAAAACAAAAGGGGGACGGAATCAGAAAACACACTGAGTGAAAAGGAATGAAAGCAAGAGAGATTAGTATTAAGACTGAGATTGAAAATAAAATTGAAATTGAAAGAGAGAAAGAACTAGAAAGAGAGTGAGAATTGAACAATGAAAGAGAACATCGGAGTCAGACAGTGTTCCAGTGGAGCAGGTAGACCCTGAATGGTCGACACAGACGAGGAACAGTTT
>WEKX01003505.1:26729-40250 GCA_013390025.1 Pitta sordida
GTGCATGGGGTTGTTATGGCCGAAGTGAAGAACCTGGCACTTAGTCTTGTTAAACCTCATACTGTTGGAGCCTGCCCATCTCTCCAGCCTGTCAAGGTCCTTCTGGAGGGCCTTCCTACCCAAGGAAAAAAAATCTATTGCTTTATTTTCCCATTTAGAAGAAAACTAGCATCTACACTAGGGAACATCAACCTCTTCCTCACAATGATGAACACTGAAAATATTAGCTTTTTGTTAGCATCTTTTAGTAAATTGTGTTTTCTAGTTTTCAATTCATTTTTAAGGAACCAATCCCACTGGGCTTTTCAGGCTGGAATTTTTTAATTTATACAATTAAAAACTCTTACAAAAATACGTAATTGGGAGATTCTAATAAAATACCTGCAGTGCTTAACATATTTAGTAGTGTATTTACTATACTACTTCCAGTATTTGCATTCTGGTCTTCAGAGAATACACTATACCAAAAGGTTAATTCCTCCATCCAGCATAACATACTTTACAAAAAGAAGTAGACCCAGTGCTAAACGCTTTAGCACTAAAATGGAAAGGGGTATTTGTTACAAGATTAAACATTAGTTCATTGCACTTTTCTGCCAGCATATAAACAAGTGAAACTATATGCCAGTAGTCTCTGGTCTGGTCCAATGACATAATTGTAATGGTTTAGATTATGTCAACATTCTGAAAGTATCCAAGTTGCTTCAGAAGGAATCCATTTCATCTTTATCATATTAATTAACAGCAGTACTATTGGCTGATAGTAAATATAATGAATGTGAAGGAAAAAATATAGTAATCCCTCGAATTTTGCGGGGCGTTGGGACTGGAGGAATGCTGCAAAAGCTGAATTCTGCGAAGAATGGCAGATCATACATATGCAAATAAGCTATGCCCACCACCCTGCCCCATCAGCCCTAGTGAGTGCAGGGCGCCTTCACCACCATGTTGGGGTGTGCTCACCAGCAGTGGGCAGCTGGTACCGCCCCCATGCTGTCCCACTGTGGCGTGGCAGTGGGGCAAGTGAGTGCGGGGGAGACAGATGGCACCACCCTGCCCGTAGCAGGCACAGGTGGAGCTGCACCGCTGCAAGGACTGGGATCTTCCCCGGCATCTGTTGAGCCTGTGGCCGTGGGATGAGCAGCCTCCGATCCTTTGCTCAGAAGCATGCCTGGCAGAGCTGCGCCACTGTGGGGACTGGGGTCTTCACAGCCATCAGTCCAGCCCATGGCTGTAGGACGAGCAGTTGCTGATCCTCTGCTCCTCTGTGGCCCCAGTGCCAGCTTGACATAATGTGTATAAAGCTTCCCTAGAATTTTATGAATCTTTACAACACTTTCATATGGCGGTCCACAAGTAAGCAGCACCTGCTGGCACTGATGGCCCACCCCATGGGATGTGCCTTTCCCACCCCACTGGGCATGGTGGCCCCACCCCTGGTGTGGCACAGGCATTCTGCACATGGAAAAACCCCACAAAGAGTCAAGGCAAGTCTATGGCGTCTTCACTGGAAAAAAAAACGGCAAAGAGGTGAATCTGTGAAACTTGAGGTGCAAAGAAGTGAGGGAATGCTGTACTCCTTTCTTTTTGCAGTACAGTTATACCCCCACATTTGTGAGGAACAAGTCATGCCAGGGGTATGCCAGGGGTCTTGAAGAACATCAAACTCACAAAGACGCGCAGGTCATTAATATGCATGCAGGCCACGCCCATTGCTCCACCCCATGGCACTCCAGAGCGCTGCGGACACTTTTCCGCTCCTTCCCACGAGCGCTCTCAGCACAGGGGAGCAAAGGGAAACATTTCTGAGTGTGTGCTGAGACCGCACGTGCTCGTAGCCCAAACCCCACACCACTGCTCCCGCCTCCCTGCCCATCCCCCGGCCCTGGTGCTCGGGCCCGCTGCATCCTGGCCCCAAGCATTGGACCGGCCCAGCTGCTGCCACCATGCGTGCTCGCCCTGCCTCCATGGTGGGCAAGGGGTGTCCCCGAGATCTGGTCAGCATTCTTGGGGCCCAGAAAATCTTAACTTTGCAACACTGTGACACCCTGGACTGCTTATGGCGGGCCGGGGAGGGGGGGGCGTCGGTATCAGAGGTTCTTTCCCTTTAAAATCCACCGGTCCCAGGAGAGGGAGTGCTGCTCGGGCTTTGNGGTCCCAGGAGAGGTAGTGCTGCTCGGGCTTTGACAGGGCTTAGACTAACAAGGAATGGCATGTCTTGTGGCAGTGCAGCGCTGGGTCTCAGCGGCCACCTGGGACATACTGCAGCGTGACCCTTCCATTGTCGGGACTGGGCATGGTGACACACAGGACCAGGTCAGGGTCCAGGGCATGCTGCCGCAGGGCTGTAAGCACCACGGTGAGCCAGAAACTGTGGGCATTCCCTGTGTGCCCTCCCTGGGGGGGCCGGCCCCATCTTGCCCCATGGGGAGCACCGGCACTGCCCCTTGGCAAAGCAGAGGCACTGTGCATGCATTGGCGAGGAAACCTCGCAGATCCCTGAAACTGAATTGTGAGAAATTTTCCTCACAAATCTGTGGGGTTGTAATGGAGAGGTTGCAATGCAGCAGGGATATACTGTATATCCTGTAATCCTAGGTTTTTATATAACCCATTTGTTATTCTGAGTCATCCACTTCCATAAAGATGTCACTGAAAAAGTACTCAGAGACTCTGGTTGGTTCTTCTTCCTTCTCTTGATCTTTAGCACAAAGAGGTGGCATCTCAGGTGAGTTCTTACTTGGAACCTAATAAAACAAGATAAGATTGATTTTAAGAGTCTTAATCTGTGTAGATACACATGCAGAGAAAAAACAACTTAGCTGCAGGTTTCCTAGACAGGCATGAGTGAGAATTTATTTACTGGAGCAGATATCTCTCTCAAAATATGAACACTACATGCCCAACTACCCATTCCTGATGCAACTAATNCCTTGGCAAAGCAGAGGCACTGTGCATGCATTGGCGAGGAAACCTCGCAGATCCCTGAAACTGAATTGTGAGAAATTTTCCTCACAAATCTGTGGGGTTGTAATGGAGAGGTTGCAATGCAGCAGGGATATACTGTATATCCTGTAATCCTAGGTTTTTATATAACCCATTTGTTATTCTGAGTCATCCACTTCCATAAAGATGTCACTGAAAAAGTACTCAGAGACTCTGGTTGGTTCTTCTTCCTTCTCTTGATCTTTAGCACAAAGAGGTGGCATCTCAGGTGAGTTCTTACTTGGAACCTAATAAAACAAGATAAGATTGATTTTAAGAGTCTTAATCTGTGTAGATACACATGCAGAGAAAAAACAACTTAGCTGCAGGTTTCCTAGACAGGCATGAGTGAGAATTTATTTACTGGAGCAGATATCTCTCTCAAAATATGAACACTACATGCCCAACTACCCATTCCTGATGCAACTAATTTGCTGCTCTTCACATCTCAAAAATGTTCAAAAATCAACACATACCGTAACTGCAGCATCAGCAGCTACATGCTCATATGCCACAGATGAGAATGTAGTGGGAAGGGAAGAAGATTCCCTATCATCCTTAGTGGATGGAGTGGGTTTCTTTAGACTTCGTTTTGGAGTCGCAATTCGAGGTTTTTGGATCTTCCCTCTATTTCCTTTGGCATTTTCTGCAGACTCAGAAGTACTTTTTTTGCAAATTAAAGATAAAAATCCCAATGGTTTTCGTCCACCCCTGTTGTAAACAAATACAGACAGGATGTACATCTTCCTCCATAAAAGGAAAATGTAAACAGTTTTGCAGAAGTCCAAGTCATTACAGGAAATAAACACACACCTATGGGACATATGAAAATTGTAAGGAGAAAACCAGAAAGTCATTCTGAGAAAGGCTTTCATAGTCCTGAATATGCTGGCACAAGAATTTAAGGGTTACAAAGACTTGATTATTTTCAAACCTGAGAACAGGAATCTACTATTTGATATTAATCCACTGGCAGACTTTACGGCCAATCCAAGCTACCAGACCTTGAGAAAGTGATTCCAACAGGGATGGAGACACACTCCTAAAGAACAATCTGAAAAGAGTAATGTAATGTAAAACATGTAATCTGTGGGAAAAAACCCTGACTCACAAAGTTGGAGTCACAACAGACTATCTTAAGCACTATAAAGAAGACAATCAGCCGCAGGGCTTCAGCCTACTTGGAGCATCAAACACAGTACCAGTGAAGTTATAGAAGTCACAGCACTGAGGAAAGTACACAGAACATTAACCTTTCATGTTGTTACGAGCTTACAAATTTGAAAGTAAACTTCTGGGCAAGGATTTCGATGTTAATGCATCACTATCCAATTGCTGTAGATGTCCCAAGTAAAAATAGCCAGTATTGGTACACATACAAGCACAATGAGAAAGTAAATGACAAGATCAGAAATGGCCAGCAGAGCATCACAATCAAAATCAGTAAGCACAGGAACAACAGAGAGCAGGGACTCAAACACTTAAACACTATAGAAAGACATATTAAAAAAACCAAGGGGACAGATAGGTAAGAGGAATATCCTCTAAACTTCCAAGATTGGGACACCTTTGGGGAAATGACAGATCTTAAGCTTGTCCTAAAAATCCTGTGTGCTGAGTACTACAGTAGTAACAAATCTTACTGGCAGGACAAACGCCGAAACAAGTGGATGGGTATATATCTTCCAATCTAAGACTTACCTAAGGAAAACAAAGTCCCTATCATAGCCTCACAAGAGGCATCTTTCAGTGGCTAAACAGACACATTAAGTTATCAGTAGCATCACCTGGGTAATATGCTCACTTAATGAGTAAAAAAAATATAAATTTCAAAGCAGACAGTTTGATCCTTTCTAATTTGCAGGAGAGGATAGATATCGTAACTCTTACCCATGTAGGTCACAAACAATGGTATTGATAAAAACCTCAACATGGAAACGAGGTTTTTTACAGAACAGTTTAAGAAAACATTATTGTATAAATACCTGAGTAACGGAGTTTTTGAAGATGCTGCTGGACTTGCAGTATATTCCAACTGTCTAGATTCATGCACATTCTCTTCCTTTCCTTGTCCACTTATTTCTGCTCTTCTCTTAGAGGTTAATCTAGACATGACCTCTTCCTGTCTGGATGCTGAATTATGCTCTTCCTGTCTAGATGCTGGTGGTTCCTCCAAGTTCTCCAAAGTCTCAAGCTGGTTTCTCTCAGCCAATCGAGACATAGACTCAGACACCAACACTTCTTCCTTTGCTGAAGGCTCTGTTTTTTGAAAAGGATTCCCTGTAAAAAAAGTTGAGAGTCAAAGACTGGTGACAACTTCAGTGATAACACAAAAGCCCAAAAGAAGAGTGTTATTTTAACATGACTTGCAACATTACAAGAGAAGGACTGAATTTTTGTTTAGGTTTTTTTTTTTTTTGTAATTTTAATTTTTTAAGTCACCATTAAGAACTAAAGCCTGAAAAACCTTACAGATGTTATGGGGAAAAATTGATAGAAGCATGATTTTAGAATTTACAGCATGCTCCTCCCCATCTTGTTCTTTACAGAACACCACAGAACTCAGTCAAGTCATCTAGCTGTTCAAGCTTCTACAATTTCCCTTTAATGTCTTTTTCAGGCCCAAAATATAGTTCTCCAAGCCCTTCACACACTCATATCACTTAAGATTGCATTGTTAGCAATTCTGCTTTTCCTCTGATTTTTCAGAGGCAGATTAAGCTTTCAAACTATTTTTTTAATAGCAGTGCAAAATAAAATAAAAATAAATTATTTTAACATAATGTGCTTAAAATTCCAGTTAATACTTTTAATTATTAGTGCTCTCCAAGAGATGGAAATATCTGGTTAGGAGAGACAATATACTTAGTAAAAAAATCTGTCAAATTTCACAAAAAGACTACCTATAGCAATGTTTTTAGTACCATTATTAAATTAACGGACACTTATGTAAACCGACACGTGGTTTATAGCACAGAACATGGAATGATGGTACGTATAAGTGTGTACCAGGAAAATTCCTTTCTACTTTTATGTTACATAGCTTCAGCCAGGACTACTTAGCATGACAACCAGTGTTGAACTGTGATGTGTTAAGCATTTATATTCATTATACAGTCATACCTCCCTATTCGCAGATTGCGGGTCTCCACTGGGTCCTGCAAAACCTTTAATTTGTGGATACTGGTGCACCGTAACTGTGCGTATAGGCCACCCACTTTGCTGCACCCCCCGCCAATCCGGTGCACTGGGGAGCATTTTTGGAACCTCCCCACAGCCTCTCACAGCACAGGGGAGCAAAGGGAACAGTTTCTGAGCCCTCTCTGACTGGGGAGACCCCTGGGGAATCCCTGGGCTTCTCTTCAGCCACGCTGCCACTTTTGCCGCTGCTGCTGCTGGGCCACTGGCACTGCACATGCCTGCATTTCTGCCACAGTGGGGAAGCTCCCCCTGGGACTGCAGCGGGGAAGGAGGTCGGTGCATGCTTGGACTGTCTCCGGNCCATAAGCCCATTGGGCCTCAGTACCTGCTCACAGCCCGGGGCAGCCGGGGCAGCCAACACTGATGCATCCCTGCGCGGGACCATAAACACCACGCAACCTCCGTAATACTCACAAGAGTGCGATCTGTGGCTGTCCCCAGTGAGCGAGAGCTGCTGCCCGCCCGCCTCGTGGGGGTGGGCCAGTCCCGCCCCATGGGGAGTGGCAGCGCTGCCCCTCCATGAAGCAGAGCAACCGGAAATATTTATAAATAACTGATAAGTTAATTTTTCGTGAATGGGTGAAGCAGCAAGTAATTATGCATAGATAACTGAGCTAAGACTGTACTTTAGTTAACGAGTTTAAGTTTACCTACCAGAAGCTATCATTGACACATCCGTGGATTTAATTGAATAACCCTGTATTTAAAAAAGAAAACAAAGAAGTTATTTCCCCAATTGCTCTCCATATAGAACAGAAAATGAAAGTTGATAAACGCATATCACATAGGCACAGTTGTAAAAACAAGAGTGAAACAGAAGACAATACAGCATTGTTCACTACGTAACTAATTTCCTGAGCAGGCTTTTAAAGATGTTTTTATGACAAATGACAAGGATATCAAGATGATAGATCAAAGGAGGAAGAAGACTGTAATCCAGTCATTCCCAGAAAAGCTCTCTGAATCATGTGGGGAATTATCACCCATTCCTTCACCAAGGTACACTGCACAGTCTTAGCCTACTCACAAAAATCAGTGGTAGTCACTGCCACAAGCCCACTCATATTCTAAAGAGCAGAGAAGGAAGCCAGAGACATGCTGGCCAGTATTCACTGGCAGCTTGCTCTTTTTAAGAAGTACCTGCTGTGTTAAACATTTATAGGAACATATCTGACAGCTTCATGGAATAGAGATCATGTAGAATCACAACATCATTCAGTGAACCTAACTAGTCTGCCAGTCATCCAATATACCTCCAGAGCTTCCCCTCTAATGTCACTGATGGAAAGGCTATGCTGAATGAACTAAATATGACACATTACATGACTGCCTACTAGGAAGTCTAATAAAAAAACCCGTGGGAGCCTATACATTCTCAAAAAAAAAAAAGAAAAAAAAAGACTGATACTAAATAAATGAACATCCAAAAACTGTTGTGGAGTTCAAAAATAAAAGCAATCTATGGATGATGATATTCCTTTAAAGTTACTTGTTTAAGTAACTGAATCACAGAATCACAGAATCAGTAAGGTTGGAAAAGACCATAGAGATCATCAAGTCCAACCTATCACCTGTTACCTAATCTAATCTAGTCAAACCTGTTACCTAACCTGACCTGTTGCAATCCTACTACCAACACAACTGTATTTAATAAATATTTATTTAGTAAATAATATTTAATAAAATATTAATAAAAAGTACTTATTTAGGCAAATTACGCCATTGAACAATGAACATAACTAAAATGGTTTCTTACATGTTATGCATCTACACTATGCATGAAGACTACCAAATTATGATCTCACCTTATAAGAGGTTTCCAAAGTATCTTCCACTGCAACAGTAGGCAGAGTTTTCTTGGCAGGAGGAAAATCATTCTCTTCAAGTTCAGCAGCTGACCGTTTTTGAGTTGTCTGCAACTTTGGAACAGGGTCTACTGATGCACTCTCTCGTTGTTTGGTTTCCATACTGCTGTTTATAGGCACAGCACCTTCCCCAGCTGCAGTTGTCAAGGATCCAATGCTGTTTATATATAAAGTCATTATTGTGACCAAATAAGGAGCCAAAATTGACTTTGCATAACATTTCTGTACAGAAATTACACACGGATCCATGGTGATATTCCCCCTTGCTTAATGTCATTATTTACTTAAATGTACTACATTTACTACCAAGAATCATTTTGTTATGCTATCTGGAGTTTGGGTTTTTCTGGTCTTAACTGAACATAGTTACTTTAGATGTTCTATTTGAATCACACAGAATCACACAGAATATTCTGAGTTGGAAGGGACCCACAAGGATCATCGAGTCCAACTCGTAACACTGTCTCCCTGGCGACAATTGAACCCCGGTCTCCCACACACCAGGTGGGGACACTTACCACTGTACTAAAGTGGATTTTTGAACTCCACTTGATCTTTTTCAAAAAATGTAAAAATATGGCAACTGATTAACAACCCTAGAAAATGCTAAAATACAGCATTATTTATATGGTCCACTGAAGCCCCATACCCTGTATTATCTCAAAAGTAAGACATATAGGGAAGCAGCAGAGACTAGACCCTATTTCGGGTCAAGCAGTAAGGAAACAGAGACCCAGAAACTGTGCTTCCACTCTGCCTGTCAGCAATTCTGTTTATCATCAGTTCCACAGGAGTTAGAATTCTTACACTGTGTAGCCAAAATTCACTCAACGATCTATCTTTTCTATAAGGAACTAGCATCTGATATCTAGAGGAAGATCCTCCACAATTATGTGGAATTGCATCACATCTCTAGTTATGATCTTAGGACTTACATTAGTACAGTAACAGATGGTTTTTTACAACACCTCCACTCTCCAGAATCCCTTTTTCATTTGATGTTGTGTTTTTTTTCTCCCAACCAGATCAGGAGATTTAGTTCAACTGTAATGTTGAAATAGCAATTTCGTTTCATTGCAATGAGAGGTACTCCTTGTTAAAGAAATTCAACCCCTTTGTATCACAGTACACAAACCAGGTATTATTCTGTTGAGGAATTAATTTGTTTGTGTTTTCATCTCTTCTGCCTATTGAACATAGCACAAAGTCAACAGAATGGTTATCAGCTTTGCACCTATTGTTTATCATGAACTCCAGAAGACCATCTACACAAAAAATCTAGAAGAACAACTAATAAAATGCTACTTCACAAAACTGCTGAAGTACTATAAAATGCAAACATTCTTAGGTTTTTCATTTCCATTGCTTTTTAGTGTAAGTATCCATGGCAGAATGGGCTTAGGCCAGACAAAATATTTCTGCTAAAAAACGAAGACCTGTTCTAAAGGATAAAACAGAAACTAGGTTGATGCCAAAATCCCAGCTAACTAACACACTAACATTAAATCACTGATGAAGTCTTCCTTAAATTTGATTAGAGCCTTTTTACTTTCTCTGATCAGTCAGAACTTCCTCTTGCATTTCTTCATGAGAAGTTCTAATCTCTACTGCACATTCAAAGTGTTCAGTTTGAGCAGAAGTAAAGCCTTTACCTCATCATTTCAGTCACACTTGTTTCACTTGCATTTATTTGGCTGATAAGTATTGGGGCTGGTAGTAATGGTTCTGAAGCTTGCTCCAGCAAAACAGATGCATCAAACTCTTTTGAGTCAGCTGGGATTTCCACCAATGTTAAAATGAATGTCTGTTCCTCCTCTGGACATCTATGATCACCATTCACTACTATAGTTTTTTTCAGGTAAATAAAGAAATAAGAAAAAACAATTATTTAAATGTGAAATTATGCTGTTGTCTACATGTCCTCCCTACATGGAGTTACGAAATTTTAGGCACTCATTTATCTGTGGAAAAAGGCACCGGGCATATTCTTGAGACAAACTGCTTTCCTTTTTCTTAAATGAGATAGGCATCATCATCCCCCGGAGCCTATTCGTTGCAGTGGAGGCCCAATCACCATTCAGAATGAAGAATATTAAAAATGCCTAGTAGTGATGAAGCTTTTTAAATGGGTGTTCTAGTACTAAAGAGCAATTTGAAGTTAAACTAAATTTGTGTTATGGCAGTCAAATGGCGTTCTGCCTTTAATTGCAACTGTCAGTTATTTAAGAGTTACTTCTTTAAATGGCAGGTATCTGCTGTTTTGAAGGTAAACATGAGGACTTTTCCCTTCACTGTGGATTGGCAGAAGAGGACCTGAGAAGTACTGTCGAATCTAATAAATGAAAAATAGAAATAATTTAACCAACAGATAGATGTTAACAGATAACTGCCAACTGTCATCCATTACCATTTAAGGCAAGAAAACTTGTAAAGTTTTCAAATGACAGAAAACAACAGTAATATTCCATTACCTAAGACAGCTCTCATTGATGATGCAAATCTGTTGTTCCAAACTCAACTTGCTTTAGTTCTTAATCTAATCAAATATGATTTAGGATGCTTCATCCTAAAACCCTTGCAATAACAGCGTAACAACAGATGTCTAAGAAGAAGTATCAGCCTTATCTTTTACACAAGCTCATGAGTTACAGCTTTGGAGCGCAGTTTCCATGTAAAGGAAGTATTCTCTGCTTCTGTTGCAGTGACTATCCCATACATTAGACAAGTAGTGGTTCCAAACCAACTTTACTTCAATTTGTTTCAGGGAAAAGCAGACATCACCTTCTTAACTGTTATCACATCTAATCAGTTAGGCATTAATCTGCTGACTCAGTACAGCTAAAGAAGGAAGTCTAATTGTCTTCTTTCTTATACTTCTTTCTCTCCTGCTCCACATTTGCACAGTACAGCCCTCCTACTCACATAACTCTGACAACATTCACTTGGTAACTTCATGAGCAACTACAGCTCAATAAGCCAGTGCAGAACTGCGTAGTTTCTCTCCCTCTGTCATGTTCAGTTTTTGACATGTGAGTCAGAGGTCCATAAAGGGCTCTAAAAACGGCTATACCTAGCATGAGGTAAGCAGCAGGAGCTCACAGGAGGAAGAGAGAGCAAGAAGACTCCCTTCCACTGATATTTAAACGTAATGAAGGGCCATTCAAAAAGTTCCCAAGTCTACCCTGAGTTAACAAAATGTAGTAAGAGGCTAGGGTGAGGAACATCACTGTTATTATTATTTTTGTTAATGAAATAGATTGATTTATCATCTCAATGAAAATATTTATTTTTCTTATTCATCTCTGCATAACTGCAAGGTTCACAAGTGTGGGCCTTTGCTAACTTTAAGTATTAGCACATTATACCTGATGTTTCCTCTGTGCTGCTTATGCAATGTTGTTGAGCATCCTGAGCACAAACTTCATTCTAGAAACAACACAGTTGAAATAAAACAACTTAATAAATCTGGGAAATAACTCTAGGAAACAGGAAAGAAACAAAGCAAGTAAAATGCGAAAGAACAAAAAAAACTCATCACATCATCATAATTGCATTTGTCAGCTTTCACTTCCAGCTGCTCTAGGCTGGAGGATATTAGCCTGATAAGGACAAGAAATCCTGGGAAAATATAAAATTTACATGCAGCTCATTGTCTGTATTGATGGTTTGTGAAAATAAATTTATACTTGCTACACCACAACTCTGTCAGAGATGACTCACACAACAAATTGTTCAGTGGCACTAAGAAAACAAATTCCTCCAACCCTTACAAAATCACTGAGTGTCAGAGAAAAACACCAAGCTCTGCACTCATCTATCCCTTCCATTTTATGGCTTGTCTCTTGGCTGAAAACAGGAATAATCCACTGCAAGTTGGTTTTTCTCACACTCTCTGCCACTCCTGTCAGAGTCAAGTAATTCTTGTACCTTGTTCTTATATGAAATCAGCCTTGACACTTCGATAGGTTGCACTAGGAAACAAAATTCTACACATTGGCTGTTGCACCGTAACTGCACATTCATTGATCTCAGACACCACTAGAAAAACTGAGGAAACTGAGAACAAACCTTTCTCTCATGAAGAAATATAGTAATTCTCATTTATACTAGAACAGGAATACAGGAATAGACAAACCACTGAAAAGAAATGGATGTGAAAGACATACTGTTTGTCCATAATATATGTAATGATAATATACATAACGATAATATACAACATATGTATATATATGTATACATATAAAAATATGCAAAATATATAATACGATAATGTATATGTGAAGCTCCTAATTGGGTTTTTAAATAAATGAGAGAGCATAACAAAGGATATAGTTTGTTTTAAACAAAGCAAATGAAAGTGACAGTGAATATGCTGCACTCAAGGCAGTGACGTTTTAGCTTACTGTTATATTTATTTAAATTAAAATTAAGAGATCGTACTGACCAACATGGGTCCTAGGTAACTTCTTCCATCAAAACTTCTTAAAAGTTGCTCAAAATTTTCCTAATTTATATCACTTACTGCTGAAATCCTCTCAATAGAGTTCGCAAAGACTAAGGCTGTCTGACAGATTGTTTGGTTATGCCTCTGAGAAAAGCAAGTTTCATTTAATAGCTCAAGTACTTGGTCTTTAAAATAGGCAAGTATATTTGCACTTAAAGCAGAATTTCAGAACTGGGACACTTCTATGCTGCAATTGTTCTTTACCTGGGTGAAGTTGACTGTGCATATATTGTGCTCAAGAAGACAAGGATTTTGCTCAGGAAGTTCATCCAAAGAACTTTGATTTGGACAATCCTCTAGTCCAAGGTGCGATTGACCAGATTTTGGTGAAACAGTTGCAGGTCTTAAATCTCCTGAATTTCCACAAGCACCTCTCATCTGGTTTTCTGCACTGTAAGGTATATATCTGGTTAATTTGAAACACTGTGCATGTGCTAAATTCTGTGTTATGATTTATTTAATATGAAGCACATTCTACTAAACAGAATACAGTGAATCCCCAGTGCATCGCAACCTCTCCATTACGACCCCGCCCATTTGCGAGGGGAATTTATCGCAGTTTGGCTTCAGCCGTATGTGAGTCCAGCCGGCTGGCGCATGCGCGGTGCATCTGCTCTGCCGAGGGGCGGTGCCGCGGTGCCTGTGGGGTGGGACTCACCCCGCCCTGCAGGGAGGGGGCTCACAACGGTGGTACCGTGGCCCCGTCCCTGAGCCGGGAAACTGCCCCACGCAATTGAGGCAAGGGGGGCACAAGTGCTGTGTGCTGGGAGGGGGCAGCTGTCTCTGCCCTCTGGGACAATACGGGCAGCGCTACCTCTCCCCGGAAGTGTGGATGTTAAAGGGAAGGAAACTCCCAATTCTGACCCGATCCGCCCTCTCCAGGGACACCCCTTCCCCGCCACGGAGGAATGGCAAGCATGCGTGGTGGCAGCAGCCAGGTTTCTGAGCCCCCTCTGACTCGGGAGA
>WEKX01003506.1:0-16145 GCA_013390025.1 Pitta sordida
TTCTATCAACCAGCACTCCCAGGTCCTGTCCTGTCTCCCATGTCCCCTCCCCAAAGTGCTTTACCTACAAGAACATCAGTAGCTCAGATTTAAATTTCGAAAGCTTTCTAAAGATAGATTACTGCAGAGCATGGCCCTTCACAAGAGCCCAGAGAAATGTAGGTTCAACATTTAACCAGAATTCTATGAATCTTTGTCCTTCTTCCACTAGTAGTGTGTAAGACCAGGGAAATGATAAAGTCTGAAAAGTGACAAAGTTTAAAACAAATAAACAATATTCAAACTCTTTTATAAGACATATAGGCCAATCCTTGAAACAGTTGTAGATTTGGTAATTAAAGATTCTTCCATTTTTCAGTTCTTCTTCTGTCAGCTAGCTTTGTTTGTTCATGCTTTAGTCCATACTTGAACTTTGATAAGAATAGTCCTTAGGAATACTACTACCTATACATGCTTAAAAATGCTTCTTCAGACAAAAGCAACAAAAACAAAACACAGAATCTTTTTAGTGGACAAAACACTTGAGGTGCAAAACAGTTTGAGGAAAAATAACGTGTTAGTTATGTATAGGAAGTAATTCTGATAATTTGCAAACAATCCATGATTCATTAAATAAAAATAAAAGAGTTTCAGCTTCTTTCTAAATAAGTCCCTTTAAAATCTTTTCATAGATGTCAAATGTGTCTTCCCATAAATTCTATTTCCATAGTAATGGCAAAATGATGACATATCAGGATACAGGTAATTTTGAAACTGAACCAAACATCCTTCCTCAGAGTGGTGCACATTTGATGAACTACTCATGAAATTCTTTCAGCTAAGCATCACAGGTTTTACTGTCAGGCAGAGAGCAAAGTTTTACAGTTAAAGAAAAGCACTGCATGGAGAGATACCATTACAGAACTCTGAGGCCTTACCAGGTGCTGCTTATTTTCAGCACAGCATTCGTTTCCAGACCACTCCAATACAACTGGAAATCCAAAAACATTTTCATGTGCAATGAGTCAAGCTGTTATCCTCCTGCTTTGTTAGTGGCAGCAGTCAGTCTGAGTAACATCTCCCCATCATCATAAAGAAACTGCCCAAATTTACATGCCTGACACCTGCACTGTATAATGGTTCTCACTAAGCGAGGTTTGCTCTGAAATAAGAAGTAAATTCTTTCAGGTACAGCCGTTTACTTTCAGAAAAACCATTTAACATTGCCTGTGGAAATAACCTTAAAACTTTTTTTTATTACAGAAGTAGCATTATCAATAAAAACTGGCTGAGCTATGCAACTTTACAGCGTATCTCTGTTCTCAGAGGTCTTCTCTTTTTCATCATGCAGAACCACTATCTATGCTGCCCTTCCACGTATTGGTTTTAAACTTTCTGCAGGGCAGGGGAAAGGCATTATTACTTCTTTTGATTTCTCCTATTCTCACTGAGTCAACACAAGATGAAGCAAGATTATGTTTTAGTTTGAGATTCATTAGAAGAGCTGCAATCAACCTGCAGCTGCACTGCTAAATTCTGTTGAAATTATAAACAACAAAAATCTTAGAAAAGAAATGGTCTCCCAGACATGCAAGTCAGTGGCCAAATGGGGCCTGCAGAATCTTTAAGCAGCAACAGTCCCCAAACACCAAAAGTGCTTGAATGTCAGCAAAAAAAAGCGCTTTTACTTACACAGAAAGCAGCTTGGAAATGAAAGTTGACCAGCAGTTTGGCTCAAACATCACACAAACGGAGACCAAACAGTCAGTCTCACAGGAGAGAAGTACATCCCCTAAGTGTGTGCGCAAGCAAGATTAAAAAGCACAAGGTCAGCCATGCAGACGTGATCCACTACAGATCCTTCTTTTTGTCTTCTCAGCTTATCCAGATAACATGCAGGAAAAGTTGGAAATACAGAGGTGCTGGAAAAAATGTTCAAATACTGTGGGGGTTGGGGTGGAGAGAAGAGCAACAATTCACCTTATGAGAGGAGGACTAACACACCATTATTCTCCCCTTAAGTGTATAATCAGTGACATAACAACTAGGAAAATATTCAGGCCTTTTAAAGATCCAGCTATTGTCTGTCCAGCAATTTATGACTTATTGCAGCAGTTAATTCCTCCACTGATTGAATGCTGTGCAAATTACTATTTCCATTTATGTTCTGTATAATTACTTGTCTCTGTATCTACAAGCAAAACCATTTTCTCCCAGTGTGTGGTGGAGATGGGAGGGACTCATCACTTCTCCCAGTACCACTCAGAATGGCAGCATGCTCTGTTCACTTTGACAGACCTCAACTTGCTGCCAACAGATTGTTCTGCAGCGAGTGATTTTGAGAAGACTCTCATAGTGTAAATGAGGAAGGGACCCTAATCAGCAGGCTCTAGCTGCCACGTGATGCAAGAGAGAATCATAGAATATCCTCAGTTGGAAGTGGCCCACAAAGATAATCAAAGCCCAACTCCTGGCGTTGTACAGGGCAGTCCCAAAAATCACACCATGAGTGTTGTCCAAATGCTTCTTGAACTCTGTCATGCTCCCAAGTTCTCTGGAGAGCCTGTTCCAGTGCCCAAGCACTCTTTGGACAAAGAAACTTTTCCTAATACATATCAAACCTAAATTTCCCCTGACACAATTTCAGGCCATTCCCTCAGGTCCTGTCACTGGTCACCACAGAGAAGAGATCAGTGTCTGCTCCTCCTCTTCCCCTCACAAGGAAGTTGTCACTGCAATGAGATCTCCCCTTGATCTTCTCTTCTCCATGCTGAACAGACCAAGTGCTTCTCATACAGCTTCCCCTCAAAGCCCTTCACCATCTCCGTTGCCCTCCTTTGGACACTCTCTAATAGCTTAATGTCTATTTTATATTGTGGCACCCAAAACTGCACACAATATTCAAGGTGAGGTCACACCAGTGCAGAGCAGAGTGGGACAATCCTCTCCCTTGACTGGCTGGTGCTGCTTTGCCTGAGGCCCCCCAGGATATGGAGAGTCAGAAACCTTGGCTCTCACTGGACTTTGTGACAGACTTCCTACTTAGAACTAAAAAAGTAATTTTCTCTTTTCTTTCTCCTTTGTAATTTGTCTGCCAGATCTGTTTAAGGCTGTGTGCTTTTTGGAACACTGTCCCCTTCCAAGTCTTTACCATAGAAGTGTACCTTTGTTTCCAATGCCATTACCCCTAACAACCCAGGGCTCCTGAGATGGAGAGGGAAAAGTCTTCTCTATATAACTCATTGATGAGTTCTTCTCATATACCATGATGAGTTTAATACTGCACAAACTTGAAATTGAAATTATACACTAATATGTGTACATGGGAAGGTAACAAGTATTTACAATATTCATATTGTCATCTGCAAAATTCACTCAACTTAATGCTCTGCCAGAAAGCACTTGGAGAAGCTATCAGAAAAGTAACTTCAGTTTTTACAAACATATATGCCAAGGATACATCACTGCCTGCCAGAATATTTCACAGTTCTTGGGTTCAAGACAGATAATGTTAAAAAATGCATAGGGATCATCTTGAAATAGAGGGGTTTAGGTTTCATTTTGGTTAGTCTTATCTCTCTGGGTTCTACAAGAGGGAATAAAGGAGAAGTGCATTTTTTCTGAAAGCAATTGTTTGCCCTATTTCCTCCTTCTCATCTCCCTTAAGTAGCCATAAACTCTTTGTTTCCCTTCTCTGCCCTCCCTACCACCTTAAGAGACATAGACAGATAAGCTAAATAGTTACTGCTAAGGGGAGAAAATGAAATCTGAACACAAAACTGGGACATTACTCATGTCAAAGATTTAAATACTCCATATTAGACACAATAGGAAAGTTTCTCTTCTGGGGATGATGAATATTCTCCCTCCCGTTTTACATATTTATTTAACTCTTATTAAAGCAAATGAAACCTGTGGTTCAGTAAAAAAGAAATCTTAAAACTTACCGATCATTCCCTCTTGTATCAAAGGCAATAATTCTAAATTTTAAAGCAAAACCTGAAGGTACAATTTAATCCTCACTGCCTTAAAATAGTCAATAAACTTCTAAACTAGGCTTTCAAGACATTAGCTCAGCCAGTCTCATGTGTGCAATTGCATCCTCATGTCAACCACAATTTCACGGTTGATGGAAAGGAAGAATTAGAGGGAATTTAAAATCCTGGCCCACTGTTTGACACAAAAAGACCATCAAAAATAATTCCAAGCTAACAGCAACTGCAATTTAATTTTAACAAAAAAGTTCTGAGTTAAAAAGCAGATGCAGGATGCAAAGGCCTGATAGAGCAGACAACCGTTTAGTGCTGTGATTCTTAGAGAATCATTGAATAAAACACTTTCTAGTGTTAATTCCAGCTAATGATATCAGTAAGACTCAAAAAACATTTGACTAATTTTAAGTTGTATCTACAGTTGCAACACATAAGACAATATATTTGTGAAGAGGAGTGCTTGTCATTTATGAAAAAATCTATTTAACTACTTACAAAATCATTAAATGCTTCAAACACCTCCACCTGGGTCCTCACTACCTCCAGCTCTAGTGCAAAACAAAGGCACTTTGACTTTCAATTTGCCAGGCTGATCAGTTGTTTTAATGACAGCAAAATGAAAAAGATTATTAGCACAAAGATTTTTCACATAAGGACACAGCAGAGCAAATATAACACAACCACTTGTTTTACACAAAAGTTCCCATCATGTTACTTATATACCAAGGGGGAAATCAACCCAGAGGGAGCTGCCATGAGCAGAGCTCAGCTTTGCCACCCCACCTACCAAAATATCACTCCAGTAACTATAGGGATTGGGAGCCAGCTTTGCAAATGACATAAATTACTCTCTCCCTCTCAGTGTGGTTACACAACACTTCCAGGCACCTTTTCCCAACCTTCCACAGCACAAGAATGCTGACATGCTGCTGGCCCTTCGTTTACTCAGGATATACAAGCATGTCTGCTCACAGCACTTGTTGTGTTCAGCCCCTAGAAGGAGCAAAGAAAAGAACAAAAAGGTTGCAAAAACTGAAATAATCCAACTTTTCTATCTCACATGAGTTCACCTGAAAAATCAGAGAATAAACATTAAAGATAGGGTGGAAATGGATATATACAGCTTTAAATAATTTCTTGCACTAGGCAGTAACTGCCTGTTGGCTATTTTTAGTCACAGTCCTCTCCTCCAAAACTGCAAGCAAAGACAGGAGCATATAGTGCAGTATATGCTCTCTATAGGTGCACTGGAAGAAAAGTCACTGAAATATATCAAAAAAGCCCTACTTAGGCCATTCATAAATGCAATTATAAGGAAGAATAGAAAAGTAATGTTTAGTGAAAATTAGTGGTATGTATTTGTAAGGGGGTTTTTCAGCTACTTGAACACTTGCAAATGTATGTAATAAACAAAGAAAAACAAAAGTCAGTATTACCTTTTGGCGTAGGATAAGCAGCAGAGGTAACCATAATGTATAGACTTTACATTATTGGAGGAAACTGGTGAAACATCATAATCTTCTATTCCATCCACAATGACCCATGGGAGAGGTAAGGCAGATCACTCAGACAATCCCTGCTGCTGCCACACACAGAGCAGGAACTTAACAGCAGAAGATGACAGAGCTGGAATATTAGATAGCCCAGCTCAGAGAAATGCTTCCTGGGTTTGCAGAAAAATGCAACAATCTGGGAAGCCTTACAGCGAGTCTCTTTATGCAAAAACCCCCATAATATGCAACCTAGAAATTAGAGGGTCTGTGCCCCTTTTACCACTATGTGTATGTGTGCCAAGATGAGTGCCTTCTGGAAAATGAAATAAATGCAGTTAGGAAGTCTTTAGAAATTCAATATGCTGCTTACCTACACAAAGCATTTCCACAGGAGCTTCATTCCTCTTCTTCGAAAAAACAGGTGGGCGAGGTAATGCCCTGTGATTAAACTCTGCTCCCACCTGGTCAGCCGGTGAAGAATTCATACAAAGAAGGGCAGAGCTTTAGTTTATTTTAGATTTTGCCTTCTCCCACTAGATAATTGCTCAATTTTACCTTGTTTAAACTCCACACAATGGATGGAAGAAAATATGATAATCTATATGCCACATGAAGGCAAATCTGCTTTGCTCTCACAGTTAATTGGGGAATAAATTCTAATGTGTTGGAAGTTAGAATAAGAGCTTGTTTCATTAAGAGCTTGTAAGAAACCTGTTTGTTTCTAGAAAAAATAGCATACATGTTTTTCTACAATATTTTTACTAAAATGATTTTAAGTTACATTGTAATCAATTAAACACTTAAATATACCCAGAAAATGTAGCTGATATAAATAGGAATGAAAAACAACAAACTGTTTTGAGTCTTAGGTTTCATTCATCCACATTTTTTTGCAAAATAACATTTTGTTATAATGTTCTTGTTCCAATAGAATACAATTTTAAAACATATTTTGCTTTTTATTTCATATACTGTATCTTTGTTACTTTACTATTCAAGTAAGCACTGTTAATCAAATTCTATTCCAGTTATTTTTTTAATATTAAAGAGATTTATTTTTTTAAAAGAGAAGGTGTATTTTTCCCCAGCACAGACTATCAAAGTGATTGCCTGGTAGACTACAAAATACCAATTTAGGTTTGTTTGATTTTCACTTACTACATATAAAAGTGATCACTGAGGGAATGCTATTTTCAGGAAATAGCTGCATGCAACCTCTTCAAGCTGCAGAGGTAGAATCCATCTGCTTTGTGCTGCCATGTTTTTAACCGAAGTAAAACAGCTACATTGTGTATTAATCAAAACAGTAAACTTCAAAAGCCGTCCCAAATGCAGGAAAGACTGTAATTACAGTTCCTGTGAACATCCATTAACTTTGCAGTCTGCACAGACAAGCATGCACAAAACATCACCCCCACTCTTACAAATAATTACCATTAGTTTCTCATAGTAGGAATGGAAAAGGTGTTTTAGATTTTCACTCAAGCCAATAAACACTAAATTGTTACAGCTTAGGCAACAACTCTTTATAACTAAAAAGTGGTTACAGAACCTGTTTTCCTATTGTCATCCTTTGGTCTACCTTACCTTTTTCACTCTCTTTCACTCCCAGCTTTCTCACCTGGAAGCTACACTTGGTTCTGCAGTTTCCCACCTATACATGATAACAAAAGGAAATATAACAAGAGACACCATAGCAATTTTCCCCAAAGAAGTAGCATCTCACAAGACAAACTAAACACCTTATTTCCGACAGTTATCTGTTAAATCTCCTTCTGATTACAAAGGCTCTGTGGCCGGCTCTGGTTTTCAAGAAATACACTTGCAATGAGAGACACATTTCCTGAGTTAAGATGCAATGCTGTTATCCCAGAAGAATGGTCCATGTGATTCTGCAAGTAGCCAGATAAGTCCTCTTTTCTGTCTCGATAAGATGGTTGTATACAGATACAAACCCCCCTTTGATACCTATTAAAGCGATGTATGTGACAATAAAAATACTAGTTTCCTATTGAAGGCCTGCTGCAACAGAATCAGCTGCTATTTCTTTTTCTCAGTGAATGCAATAAAAATTGTGCAGAAAAATGTATTTACCTTAACCCTGTATAAGTCCAGAAATTTTTCTTGCGACAGGGTCAGATTATAGAGCACATTTTATTTCCCCTTAAACGTGTTTTAGAAAACTGAGCAAAGATACACTGCATTGAAATAATCACAATTCCATTTCACTGCTTGCTATATTAGGCATAAGCTGTTTCAAAAGAAACACTAAATATTGCTCCCCCAATCATAACCTAAATCCTTTAAGTCCAGTATCTTTAGCCTTGCCCTGCCAAGTACCTCATTTTAGGAATACTTGTTTTATTTATTTTAGGAATATGTACACATACTCAAATATTTTTTTGTTGGTTGGTTGCTTAGTTTGTTTCTATACAGAAAAAAATGTTTCTTTGCATCATAAATCAATGCTTCCTGGGTTTTTTTTCTGTTCTTTTTGAACTGAGGGAATGAAAGCCACCTGGCATAGTCCTCACAGCACTGCCACTCCAGCGCTCCCACGCACCTTCTGCCCTTCATTCAGTTTTCCCCACTTCTCAGAAGAACAGATGCTCTACAGGATCCCCTTTCGTATTAGCATCTCAGTATTTATCTCCTGCGTCACCTTTTCATAAATGTGGTGAGGTGCAGATTTGACAAGAAAGCTGTTTTCATTGTGGCTCACTGATTTCTTAAATCTCTGATATCTGATACAAGAAAACCTGATCACAGAACCACAGAATCACAGAATACTATGAGTTGGAAGGACCCACAAGGATCATCTAGTCCAACTCACCTGATGTTCCTACACACTTAAAAATTAGGGGAACACAATACCAACTACTCAGAAGCTGTTCTTCTTTCATCCTGGAGCTCACATGCCTTCTGGTGCTCACTCATTTTTTATTTTTTTCTGTTTTGTTTTTTTTTTTTAACAAAGAACTTAACGATTAAGAATAATACTAACTTTGTTTCTTTTGGAATACTATTTCTAAAACAACAGACATGTTTTGCCTTTAGAGAAAAAAGGCAACCTCCTTGGCCTCAAGCATCTCTATAACATGGATGGCTCAAAATCCTATCTGGTGCTTCTTATCTGGTATTTATTTTTCATGATACAGCAAGGGTTAGTTTAATCTTTTTGACACACAGAAGTGTGTCAAAGTTCTTCTACCTCTAAGTTGTTCTATCTCTAGTTGTTCTATCTCTAAAGATGGAAAAGACATTTCTTTCTAAGACAGCTGTACTCACAGAAATCCAGGAATAATGAATGTCATAAAGAATCATCACAGAGTATAAAAAAAATGGAAAACATGAGAGATTACTCTGGGAACTCTTTGAGGTCTGGCTGCCTCAATGCTTTGTAATTGGAGCAAAAGGATCAGTGTGGATTCAGCCCCGAAGAGGCTTCGTTCTCCTTGCCAGTGCATGAATGGTTTTGGATGAATGTTACTGTATTATGGTCCACAGGGCCTTGAGACATGGTATGAGAGGTAAACCATAAGGCTAGGAGCATGAGAGCAGGGATTGCTTTGAGAAGCTTCTCAGGAAAGATTATTGCCTATTGGTTGCAGAGAGATAAGCACTGAAGCATGGCAGGCTCTATCAGGGGTTGTGGAATGTCAACAAGGACGGGACCTTGCTGGAGAGATGTTACGGCATCCAGCAAGAGGTCTTACCAGAGATGTGAGAGGTGTGAGACACCCTGAATGAACAAGGATTTCTAAAACTCATTTGATTCATTGAGCCTTTTTCCATCACCAATATCCTCTGTCTGCAATGTTTGGTGAACCCTGATGTGCACCTCGCTATAGATTACATGTATCTTTTCCAGAGAGGAAACAACAAGTTAAAATGAAGTATTATTTTCTTCCCCATGTCCAGTTTTAAAAGCTACCCACGAGCTAATATAAAATGTATGCCATTTCACAGAACACAACCCCTTCCACTTCAGAGCATTTTTTCCTGAAACAATCTGCTTCAGTACTGCCACAGAAAGAATTAAAAACAGAGTAATAGAATTTAATTCTTGTGGTATTCTGGATAGCATTGCCAAGTGACTTGAAATTGCTTTTGAATGAACTAAAAAGTTCAAGTTAATTGAACACAAGGATTCATGTAGCAAATTATCTTACTACTAATGGTATGGAAGAAAGAAGCCTGATTAGTATGCCCTGCTGGATACTTGCAATGTGAGAAGTCGAGAGATGCCAGAACTAAATCAGAAAGGTGAAGATCAATAGTTCTTTAATCAATGGTGGATTACAGTGGGATTTATTCCTCTGAAAACAGCAGGGGCAGATAAATTCCCCACTGAGATTAATTACTAGGAAGGGTGGAAGTGAACAGAGGAGTGCAGTTATCTTTGTGACAACTGTAAGTGGCAAGAAGAACACCAGTGGGAGTACAGAGCTCTTTGCCTGAGTCTCTGTTGGTGACCAATGACACCTTCATCAAATTCCCAGCACCTCATAGTTGCTTAGAAGAAATTGCTTTGAAGCCTGTGTATTTCTACAAACACGAATATTATAGACCAAAAAGCAGGGACACAATTTTTTGGCTTGGTTTTTAAATTGATCGGTTATTACAGGTTTGGAGGTTCATAAAAAATCCACATTATACTGAAAAAAACACCATTGTGTACAGCTAAAGAATGACAGCTTCATGCACAAAGGTGCTGATCACATTCACAGCATCTACTTAAATCAAGGGGTTGCCAAAGCTGCTTTGGGGCTCTGTCTATCCGGGACATGGAATCCATCATGTCCATGGAATCCATCATTACCATAAGAGCCTTTCATGCTAAATGTTACAGTTCCCACAAACTACCCACTAATGCATCAGCTCTAGTGGTAAATACTGTAAACTGAGACACTAAGCAGGCTACGCAGAATAGAGAAATCACAGACATCTCTTGTAAAAGAACTGATTTAGAAGCAAGTCATAAATTGAAATTACCATGACTTTGACCTACTAAAGGAATTTCCTAACATGAAAAACCAAACAGCGCCAACAGCTTAGCTTGTCAGTGCTTGCTTTTCTACCAACTTGAGGGAAGTCTTCGAATTGATGTTTCCCACAACACTTTATGTTCACTTACCTTATCAGAACACAGCAAGTTGCAGACAGCCCGGCAGATATTAAATATGCTGGATGCAATCTGATGGATTTATTTGTTCACTTACTTCGGTTTTTACCAGCAGGTGCTTGAGAGATCTCCGTCTTAAACTTTGATCATATGGCATCAATTTGCTCATTTTATTTCTTGTAGAAAAAATTTCAGAGAATATTTTCAGCTCTGACTCCATCCAGCTATGTTGGTCTGTTTTCAATGACTCTTTATTCAGGAGCGTTAAGAGAAATTTCTGTGGTTTTTTTACTCTGAATTTTGTCAGACACCAACAATCACATTTGTGTGGCAAATCTTTATTGGGAAAAATGCAAGTTGAATACAGATATGATATAAATTACAAAAAATGTTTTAAAAATCACCTCTCTAGGATACCCAGATTAATTGAAGGTGGAGTCTCAGTGAAGCAAATAAAGTCTTTCTCTGATCATCTCACATTCTAAAGCAGGTCATAAAAATAGTCCAGGCCTTGTCCCAGTTCCCAGATGGATATTCCAGTGCCCAACTCTTTTGCCAGCTCTAGGCGCAACTGGATGGACTAAGACAAAGACATGTAAAGCAATTACATTTTAGTCAGGGATATCAAACACTCTGTACTACTCTGTACTGCCATCTCTTCATGCCATTATCAGACCTTTCAAAGACATCTGTTCTTGATCCAGGTACTGAAAAACCTAGTCTGTATTTCAAATACTCTCTGGTTAGCAAGCCATCATTCAGTAAGAGACAGTTAATTGTACCAGTTAATTCAATGACCTAATAAAAGATCACCAGCTAAACTTACCAAATGCCACAGCAATAAATCAGATTTATGAACTATTCTAATATAGGCCATCATTTCACAATGTACAGAAATTCTACTTCTTCCAAAAAATGTCTCAGAGGTAAAATAAAACTTGTATCTCTGAAGACAATCAGAACAACTTGTCCAATACCATCAAGATCTCTTGCCTTTTCCCAGGACAGAGTCACAATTTATATTACCACAGCTCTATTTTAAAGAGATTCTTGGAGATAATATTTTAAAGTATCTGTATTTGATATTCAGCCATTGATTTAATATTAGTCATTGGTTTACAAGGGAAGCAACACCACAATTCATGTTTTGCACTTTTTTTCAGTTCAAACAGCAAAACCAATTATTTTTCAATCTCTTGCTTTCAGGTTTTCTCACTTCGAATTGCAGCACTGCAATGTTTAAACTACTTGCGTAAGGGATGCATTTAAAACTCATTTCCATGGAAAACAGACTAAAGTATCATCAAGGCATCATTAACAGATCCACTGGGTCTGCTGTTCATGACTGCTTTTAACTAATAATTAACAAGACAATTTTGAGCAACCTACCAGTGGTTATAACATTAATAAGAGAAAGAAACACATTTATCATGGGATAGTAAAATTCAGTGTTTCCCAACCATACTGATCATCATCATATGAACAATTCTTTGCTTTACCCTAGCATACAAATCTCAAAATATTTCATTACAAGCTTGTTGAAAATGGAAATAAAAGCCAATACCACGCATTTACTGGTTACCACAACTGAGGATCTGTTAGAGAAGAAATAATCAAAGAAATGTCCAGGAATGAGTGTTCTTAACCTCATTAGTACTGGCAATGGCAGAGTGAAATCCTTCCACAAGGCCAAAGAGAACATAGCATAGCACATGCAGCACAATCTATCTTTTCTCTGATTCCTTCACAATGCAACTTGCTAACACCCTAAGCCAGGCACTACTGGGAAGGATACAGACATGGTAATTAATATCCCATATGTGACAGTGCCTCCGCCAATACGAGATTAATGAGGGGAAATATCCTTGTACTAATGGCGCTTAGGATTACAATCTTGTTCAGGAAAACAGAGCCTTGGATCATTTCGCATGAGTTTAAACATAAAAAATGTCTCTGTTCTCTGTAAATATTATATAGTTTCACGACGGAAGCAATTCCCTTCCAATAGTAAAAACCAGCAGAGGTTTAACCTACTGCCTTTAGTTTAATGTGAGAAAATCTAAAGATAACTTCCTAAGAACTAATGCTGCATTTCATCCGGTATTCTGGTATACTGCAGATTACTGTGTAGACAGAAACTCTATGTCCTGCTAAAGGACTGTAGTAAGGCCAAATGCTGAAGTTCTCAAAACACTAAAATATATTCCACAGAAACAGAACTGAAGAAAACAAGCTGAGGAAGGCTGACAGGGAGAATCAGGACCCCATTACAGAGGAAGGCAAAAATTTTCCAAGCTTCCTTTCTTTGGTCTCTTGCCTGACAATCTGTTAACAATATGTCTGATATTACATTAATTGCATACTTGAACAGGTCCTCTCCCAGCACTAGTTTGTCCTAGTGTGTCTTATCTCTAGACATGGTTTATGTTCAGAGATCCCAAAACCTCATGATGCATAAGAAAGAAAAACCAACCTTCTTGTACAGGCAGCTGAAGCTTTGACTATAACAATTTACATAACAATTTGCATAACATTTACATGAGGGTAAACTTCTTTCACAAAAGCCTCACAGAATCACAGAACATGCTGAGTTGGAAGGGACCCACAAGGATCATTGAATCCAGCTCTTAAACAGCACCACTGCCTCCCGGTGAGAATCGAACTCAGGTCTCCCAGATATGTCATGTCTCCCGACTCAGTTCAACATTTTCTGAAATGTCTCAATAATACAACAAGTCAAATAAACATTTCTCTCCTCTTACAGCCCTCTGACGTGAAAAAGTGGTACCTACCTTTAGTGTTGGGTAGAAGACAGCATGCTTTCCTCCTTTACTTCTGCAAAACAGGAAAACCAAATCACCACAATATCTTTAACAGATTCCAGTAGGATTTTAAGCTACAGTTAGAATTCAAAACCAGTTTTATTTCTTTCCACTAAAAGGAAGTAAACTCAGTTCTGAAGAAAACTGCCAACCTTATTTTAAAGAAACTACTGGTAACAAAATTAAGATATCCTAGTATGTTTAGCACATGAGCATTAATGCATACATATTAAAGAAAAACTACTTGCCATTTAGTAACTCATATCTTTGAAATTTCTTTACCAGTGTTCACTCCACTCTGGAAGGTGAGGCACTGTTTCTACAAAACTAGACACTTTTCCTCTCAACTACCATTCATTCCATACTTGCACTCTTGCTACTCTGTCTCCTGAGGGCAGGGTGCAGCCCAAATCTTCTCTATTTCTCTTCCTTTTCTATTGCAGATAAGAACTTCTACTTCTGACCCTTTCTAGCGTAGATATAAACATATTACAGCACACAAATCCAAAAAGCCATTAAGAGAAGGTACACAATATTATGGGTTGCCCACAGAGGTGGTTGAGTCACCAACCCCGGAGGTGTTTAAGGGAAGGCTGGATGAGGTGTTGTGCGATATGATCTAGATGTAGATGCTAGGTTAGCTGGACTATAAGTTGGACTAGATGATCTTTGAGGTCCTTTCCAGCCTTATCTATACTGTGAATACTGTGAACGTATCTAAAAGTCAAGTATGCAACTCTGTCAGTGTCTTGCAGGTATCTGTTATGGGTAAATTTGTCAGAAAGATTCTCCTTCCGTGATTCAAATGAAAACTTTTGACACTGTCTCTCATGGAATCTTCACATGCAATCTCAGGAAGTGTAGGCTAGCCAAGTGGATGTTGAGATGGATTGAGAAGTGGCTGAACGGCAGATTCCAGAGGGTCATGATCAGTGGCACAGAGTTTAGTTGGAGGCCTGTCACCCCCATGGTTCAATAGTGAGTCCATTATTATTTACTTTACTCAGCAAGGACATGGATGAAGGGGCAGATGCTTCTTCAGCAAGTTCACAAATGACACAAAGCTGGGAGGGGAGGTCAATACCCCAGAGGGCTGTGTGGCCCTGCAGAAGGACCTTGACAAGTTGTAAAGATGGACATGGGGAAAATTTCTGAAATTCAACAAGGACAAATGCAGGGTCTGCCCTGGCCACCAGTTCAGGCTGGAGCCTACATGTTGAAAAGCAGCTCTGTGGAGAAGGACCTGGGAATCATGGTGGACAACAAGCTGTCCATGAGCCAGCTGTGTGCCCTTGTGGACCAAGAACGCCCAGGGTATCCCGAAGTGCATTAGGAAAAGCATTGCCAGCAGGTTGAGAGAGGTGATCCTGCCCTCTACTCAGCCCTGGTGAGTCTTCCTCTAGAATTCTGTGTCCAGTCTGGGCTTCCAGTGTCAGAGAAACATGGAGCTCTTGGACTGAGTTTATTGGACGGTAACAAAGATGACTGGGAGGCTGGAGCATCTCACTTGTGAGGAAAGGCTGAGGAAGCTGCCATGTTCAGCCTTGAGAAGATTGAGGAGGTGTAAGTGCAGAAAACTCTTCCTTCCAGAAGATTATTACAAGGAGTTTTAGGGCTCAGTCAACAACTTGGATGTCTCTCCAGCTCCAGCCTTGCAGAGCAGTTAACTCCCTGAAAAGGTAACTTTTTCACAGACAATCTTGGAGCACCCCTGAGGGGCAAAGCAACCAAGCTATTAAGAACACTCAGAGAGGAAAAAGTTTTGCATTCTTTCATGCCTGGTGTACATGCTGTTAAGTTCAGTGTTTTCACCTTTTAAAAATAAATTTTCCTAAGACTTCCACTGCCTGGTGTTTTGGGGTTTCCTGTGTTATCTTCCTTTGTAGGGGGACCTTTATCAATGCCTGCAAGTACTGGAAGGGAGGATTATAAAGAGGATGGAGCCAGACTCTTCTCAGTGATGCCAAGCAATAGGATGAGAGAACTTTTGGAACACAGGAACTTCTACCTGAGAAGAGAAAGGAACTTCTACATGAGAAAGAACTTCTTTACTGTGAAGGTGACAGAGCACTGACACAGGCTGCCCATACAGGTAGTAGAGTCGCCTTCCCTGGAGATATTCAAAACAATTCTGAGTGATATGCTCTAGAGCTTGAGCAGGGAGGTTGGACTAAATGACCTCCAGCGGTCCCTTCCAACCTTAACCATACTGAGATTCTGTGACTCTGTGCAAAGGCTGAGAGTCTGATGCCATATCATAGTAAACACACAGATCTTGTGTTGCAACTGGATGACAACACTGTCAGAGAGTAAAAGACAGTTGTGCCTTCTAAATATGCATTTGAAAAAGATTAAGACATTTGGTTTTGAAATGGAAACTGAAAATTTTTCTCCAATTCCCTGAATTACTAGATTTCAGGTTAAATTAAATGCTAGCAGTATAAATTATACAGACAGGGCAAGCCATACAGAATCACAGAATCACAGAATATTATGAGTTGGAAGGGACCCACAAGGATCATCTAGTCCAACTCACCATCTAACACCCGTACAGAGACCGAGAGCACATCGCAGAGCATAACACCAACCTAGATCCCTCACAGTCTAGCAGGCCACTCCGAGCCGGAAGGGGCCCAGCGTCATCCAGCCCTACACCCCCCGGCTAGACCATGTCACTAAGCTCCTCGTCCAGTCTTCTCTTAAACACCTCCAGGGATGGTGACTCCACCACCTC
>WEKX01003506.1:17022-47848 GCA_013390025.1 Pitta sordida
TAGAAACTTTTCTTATTGTCCTTGACAGAGACAGCTAGGTTGAGCTCTGTCTGGGCTTTCGCCTCTCTGGTTTTCCTCCTGCACCGCTTAACAGCTTCCTTAAACAGACTCTGACTCACCTCCCCTTTTTTCCAAAGGTTGTACATCCTCTTTTTCTCCCCCAGCTCCTTCAGGAGCTCTTTGCTCATCCAGACTGGCCATCTGCCCCTCCGACTCACCTTTCGGCACATTGGGACCGCCTGCTCCTGTGCCTTCATGAGCTCATTCTTAAAGTATGTCCAGCCCCCCTGGACCCCTCTGCCATTAAGGGCTTTTTCCCATGGTACCCTCTCAATCAAGTTCCTAAATAGCCCAAAGTTAGCCCTCCGAAAGTCGAGCATGGAGGTTTGATTTGTGCCCCTTCTTGGCACATAGCCGGCACAAATGCCAAGGCTGCATTTTAAACGCCTAATAATGAGAAGGATGAGTTACAAGTTCTCTCAGCACCACTTTACTAGGTAGGCCAGAGGGAAATGTAGAGTGCATGGACAGACCAAGCAGGAATTGTTCCTAAAATCTCACAGTTTACATAAATGAATACTTGCCTTTGCACTGGGACAAGCATTCAGAGACAGCAGATTTCTGCAACTATTTGTAATAGACAATCTCTGCCTGCCACATGAAATCATTACCTGTGCTTTGCTTAAAGATTCATGATTTCATTTCTTAGCCACTGCAGACAGGCAAGATTTCCAGGTGAGATGCTTCATCAGTGAAGCATATTTCAGGCCTGGCTGCTACCCCCATGCAATGTAACTCAACCTTTATAAACCAAGTGGTAACTGAGAAAGAGTTCCCTTAAATAACCCTCCCCTGGAGCCAGCTGATCCACTGCAGACTCGCTGCGCCACACAGCTACCTGCCAAGCACAAGTGAAGTTTAGAGTGATTTTTCAGACACAGTGTGCTTTATGCATCAGAAATTCCTCCAGGAAGCCCACACACAAGAACCCCAAAAGATTGGTTTTCAAAGGCATATGATGTAGTGCTGCTGACAAGCTATCCATTTCCCACAAGTTCATTTTGCAAGGAGCCATACAAGAAATGAGATTCAGACATGAATCCAAAAGCATGCCATTCATAAACACCCCTTAGATTTACTCTTTTGAGAGCACGTTTTCATCCAGGACTCATTGTGTCTCCAATTGGATTGGGCTTAAAGTTCAGTAAAGCAGAGCTTCTGATTTATTCCTCTTTAGTTAACACTAAAAATTTGTAATTTTTTGGTACAAAGTAATTTTGCAACAGAACACCAAATAATTAAATATGAAGGAATGCAGATCCCAGTCCTTTCATACAAACTCAGAAAATAAATTAAAAAACTGCTGAACACCAGATTTTTTAGAAGTTTTTTCTGTTAAGAAATACAAGTTTCTGAGAAGTCAGAAGAAAATTACAGGCTAAGGACACCTTGACAATGAAACTAAAAATAAAAAAGTAGGACATTTTGGGGATTTTTACATTTAAAATATTAAAAGCAAGAAGGTATTTCAGAAAAAAATAAAATAGTTTGTGTTTTTTTCCCAAAATAACCTAAAATGTGTTTTACTCTACTTTTCAGTGGTGTGTCTTCACCTTCACAATGCCTTAAGTAATACACAAGACACAGCTTTGCAGTAGTAGGATTTGTTTGTATCATTTTAGGATATTTCTGTATATTTGCATAAAAAATAGCAAATTAACAGAGGATCAGTAAGATGTTTATGTTTTGTTTGGGTTTTTTTTAATCTATTTTAAATGATTCTTCCTAGATCAGAAATCCTGTTGTCATTTCATGATGAAAAAGGACAGACACACAAAGTTACTACCCTTAATGCTCTCAGTCCTTTTAAAAACTTTATCTGGAAGTCACTCAGTTTTATTCCTATTCCATTTCTCTACAATCTCTTCCATCTAGTGGAAGTTTGTTTCCTGAACGATGTTATCACTAGGTCTTGTACAAGCAGGCTCTTGTACCCCAAGTTTTCTCAGAACTATTTTTGGCCGAGTTATTGGTAATCACACAACAGCTCACAGTACTGTCTCAGGGCCTCTGATTAACTGAGACTCAATAGATAACTCTGACAAATAATTTCTAAAGATATGACTCATCAGATTTCTTTTCTAAAGATTGTTTAAGTTTATGTAATTTCATTAATCCTTCTCTGATTTCCTTCTCTTGCCTGAAGCACTCTTTTATGGCTGCAGTTCAATGCTGACACACAGATCACAAACAGCAGAATTTCCACTTATTTAATTCAGTTGCATACTACAGTCACTGGGTCGTGCCCAAAAATATATGCAGAATGGCAAGTTAATAAATGTAACTCACTTTTTATATTCAAAGTAGTGTTCAGCAATTTGTTCATCCCAGACAATTTTTGGCTTGTGTTCCTTTAAGGTTTCAATGTACCTGCAAATTAAAAACATAGATATGGATTTAATTTTCCTAAGAAGTAGTTACGAAATTACATTGCAGAAATTTCTGAAAGAGCAGTTTTACCATGTTTAGATCCTAAATACTATATCAAAAGTATCTTATTGTTGACAGCTAATTTCCTCAACCACATTACAGTTTTCCATGTTCACATTTTTAGGCTATTTTTTTTCTATTCATTGTATCCAAGTATCTGAAGGGAAGGTGTCAAAATGATGCAGCTGGGCTCTTCTCAGTGGTGCCAACCAACAGAACAAGAGGCACTGGGCAGAAACTGACACACAGAATTTCCACATGAATATGAGGAAGAACTTCTTTACTGTGTGTGACTGCACATCGGAACAGATTTCCCAGAGAGGTAGTGGAGTCTCCCTGGAGATATCCAAAACCTGTCTGGGCACAAACCTCAGTAATGTGGTCCAGGGAGAACCCTGCTTGAGCAGGGAGGTTGAACCAGATGACCTCCCGTGGTCTCTTAACCATTCTGTAATTGTGTGTGATTCTGTGAATTAATTAATGTTCATCAATTGAAAATCTCTAAGGGCACATGAAGGCAGTGCTTCAGTATTTCTACAGTCTGAAACGCATATGCCAGAGCACAGGAACTGAAGTCATCCCTAAGCTGTACATAGTTGTGTCCTCCAAGGGAAATCAATGCAATTCTTAATCATAAGCCACCATGTGGCTTACGTCATCAGAAAAGTTCTTCTATAAAAGAAGCCTAGTTAACCTTCTAAAAATGAAATTGTCAAGGAAAAGTCACTGCTAAGTAACTCTGCAGATGAATTTTCTCCACCACTGGCTTCTTCGCATTATTCTCTTGCATGAATATTTTGAACATGGAATGACCTCCCTCACTTGACACAAAATGAGGATAGAGTACTACTTGTTGCCAAAAAACTGCACGGGGAACTGGTGTAGAATAGTTAGTATGCTGTAAATTTATTTCCTTGCTTTGCTCTCAGTATTGTCTCTGTGTAGAGACAGTGTCTCCTTGTGTCAGTGTTTCTGACTGTAAAACAGAAACAAAGCTTCTGGCTCCCACATCTAAGAGAACCAGAAGATGGCAAGCTACTTCCAGGGATAGAGGCCACATGGCTGGTACACAAAGAAGAGATGTCTTGTTCCCCTGTTTTTTCTGCATCTTTTTAATCTGCATCTTTGGCCATCTGTATTTGAAAAATCTATCAGAAGCAACTTTCTTACAATACATCTCATTCTTGGAATAATTTTCCTGCCTATGACATGAATTCGATGGAGAATATTTTTTTACAAAATCATCTTAAATAACAAATTTCCATCTCCTATGTAAAAGACATTATAAGCAATTTCAGTCAGCCACTATCCTGACTGCATCAGTGCTGAAATTCCACCTCAATATTATACATCAAAAACAGAGCAGAAGTTTGCATTTCACAGTTTAAAAAAGACTTATTCTCTTATTTGGTCTCGCGGCTCATATTTCACAGCTTCAAATCTTCAAGGTTGTTTTTCCCTTGAAGACATCATAGACTTCCCTCGATTCTTCACAATGTGCGCTGTGGGGTGGGACAGACACGCCCTGTGGGGCGGAGCATCGGTGCTGGAAGGTGACACTCACTCAGGGACTGGCATATGACCGTGCCACAAAGATTAATAAAATTCTAGGAAGTTTCTACCTACCATGAGGGCCCCCGCAAGCAGTAAGGTGGTGGCAGAGGCCAGAGGTGGGGCAGTGGAAAGACAGGGCAGCCTCCAGTCACAGGGGAAGGGCAATGGGGGGTGGCAGCAGGAAGGCAGGGGAGTGCAACAGGGCCATGCGCTGTCGCACTGTGGTACAGCACCTTCTGTCCCATGACACACATGTCCTGCTGCTAGCTGCTGCCCACCCTTCCTTGGCACATGGCATGGGGAGTGGCAGAGAAGGCATCCCTGCACTTGCCGGGGCTCAGGCAGAGGGGCAATGGGCCATTTGCATATGCATGATCCACTGCTCTTCATAGGTTTTGGCTATTGCAGGACACCCCCATCCCATGCCCCTGTGAAATTTGAGGGATTACTGTATTCTGAATGCAATTAAAACATTCAGCATTGCCAGGAATAGCTGCTCTCTTTTGCTGTGCCTTGCTTATTCATATATGTATAGGTTGTTGCCTACTGCTAGCATTTTTAGAAAAGATTTTCTTTTGTATTTACATCAAATGAACCCAAGACAGGCATACTATTTAGGTATCTTCCTAAACAAACACATGGCAACATGAAGAGCTATTTAACTCTTCTTTACACACACATGCCTTGGAACAATGGATCTTTTCAAATGGTGATTTTAAGTTACCCCACTAGAAACTTACGCAAAGAGACCAAGTTTTATATATTTAATTTAAGGATAGATTTTAACATTTTGTGCCATTTCAGAATGACAACTTCAGTAATGACAGGACACCACACTCACACAGACTATGGGACCAAGATGTTACAGCCCAGAAACCAAGAATTACCAGCTAAGGCATCCTGGCACATAGGTTTACTCCTGAACATATGACTTTAGAAGGGAAATCCTATTTTGTCTTGCTAAGATTCCCAGCACAGTTAAAGAATGTTCAAAAGACTTATGAACCAGCCTCAAAATTAGAAATGCAACTTGAAGTAATTATTATAGCCTATTATATAGAAGGAATATTATTATTTTAAGGCTGTTCAGGCATGCACTGCATTTAATGAGAACCCACCCTGACCAAGCAGAAAGAATTTTTCCCTTTCTCCTGCCTCTAGGCAATTGTCACCACAGCATGTAAGAGCAAAAATTAACAAGTTCATCTTGTAATCACATCTATGGTGATGAGGCTACCTCCAAGCTTGGGTTAGAGAAAAAAGAAATATTAGGCCCAAAATGACACTGCTATCCATTAATTTGGGGAGACCTACTTGGCCCACATAAACAAAAATTCAAGAAAAAATTCAAACTACAATGTTCAACACAATAAGCTCCCATTTAATTCAATTGCAAGGCATACTCAAGGCTTCTGAAAGTCAAGCTTTTTATTTTTCAACCAGACACAAGGTTACTGTGAAAAATCTGGAAGAGGTGCAGCAGCAAACTAGATCCCATAGGCTTTCTATTGCCCTAACCTGGGAATAACCCAAGTTAGGGCAATAGAAAGCTTCATGCTTCGTGCTAATGAAGCACCAGTGCAGCATTATATACATGATAAATCTGCATGAATCATCAGGAATAGGAACAATTAATACCCTTCCTGTATTCATTTTTCCTAGACACTATTCCTTTTCTTTCAGTAAAGCATACCGGTGCTTTGGAGGCAACATCTACAAGATATGCCATATTTCCTGTTATCTCTGTAGTATCTTACTATGTGTACCATAAGTGGAAGGGGTCCTGTCTAAAACTGCAGCACCTGTAGCACAACACACTCACTTACGTCAGACTAATGCTTACCAGGCACCCTTAACACATTATCTCCCAGCTGAGGCAGCACTTGACAAAACAAATAGTTGATATGCATTGGTTTCAAAAAATTTTATAAAAAGGAAAATGAAAAAGCAAAATTTGTCACCACACTGTAGAAGACAAGCATATGATATAAGTATGTCTCAAGTATCAGAGATTTATATCAATTTCCGAGTTCTTAAAGAGGAAAAGAAATGAGCAGAGAGCTCATCACAGCCAATTTTCCTTCTTTTCACCTCTCACCTCACTCTTCTCCTTTCAACTCATATTTATTGGTGTTTTTCTCTCCTCTCTTCCTAATTTATCCCTTTTTCTACTGCCACTGTCCCAGTTCACATCTGCTTTTGTACTCCTATCTGGACTAATTTATTTGCTTCCTCATCCATCAGCTCCTAACTTACTACCTTTCTTCTTTTACCAAGCTGCTTCAGCACTTAAGAGAATGATAAACACTGAAAACTCAGCTTCACTGCTTGCACTACATATTTCCTGGGAAGTTTGTGAGCATTTACAGAGCCTGTCATGCTGGTTCTGTGCTCCAAGCCTGAAATGAGGTCAGCACGGATGAAGTGTCTGCATGGTTGATGCTTCACTCTAACGAAGCACCAGTGCAGCATTATATACATGATAAATCTGCATGGATCATCAGGAATAGGAACAAAAGGCAAATGTCATCTGCATGTTCACCTTGCAAATTCATGTTCTGACAGAGACAACAGCCATTCCTGAGTGTTTAAACTGCCATACTTCTTTTTTAAAAACACACTCCCTTGGTCTACAGACACCAACTGTTATTTTTATGACTGAAACTCCTGGTAACAAACATGCTGGGCACAGCTGGACTAAAACAAACATTCCCTTCTGCAAAGTAAATGGAAAGCCAAAACATACATATTATGGAGGAGTTGTAAAGTTATTCCTTCTGCAGATGTGTAACTCTGAACAGCACTAATGTGCCTACACCTACACACTATTGCACTTTACTGCACATTCAACTAATAAATAAAGGATCCAGATGAAGGGTTCTCGGGATTTATGGCTGGTGTTCCTTTTCTAAGATGCTTTTCTTCCAAAACATGAAAAATGGCAAGTCCCTGGAATATGTTAAGGGAAAAACCACAACCTGTAGTCCCCCTGAAGAAGGTATTCATCTTAATGGGTAATGCTTTGTTCCAAATATAAGAAACCAGTCTAGTATATCTTTTGCAACAAGAATATTCTAGGAAAAGAGAAAGCTTCATATAAAGTTCTTAGAGTGGGATTTTTTTATGAAGGTTAACCTTTCTAATCATCAGGTGCTTTGCTTTACTGTCCCAAGCCATTCTTAAAAAAAACCCCACAAAACTTTAATGAAGAAGAATTCACTACTGAGCATACGTTGTATTTTGATGCTCTTTTCTAACACTTTATATTTTCTCCTCAGTTCTCACATGAACACAACTCTGACTAGAAGCAAGAAGTCTCTAGTCAGAATGAAGGATCATTTGCTCCTGCTGCAGGAAGTGGAGTTTATCTTCCACAGTAGCAAATTTGAGTGATTCAGTCAAAGGACAAAAATACTATTCAGCTTGAAATTCTATACCACACATTTTCTTTTCAGTTGGCTCCATTTCCAATAGACTTAGTAATTAAATTGTGAACCTACCAGGAATTGCATCTCCATATCTGACTATTAACAGTGCCTATCCATGGCAACAGATGTTTTACACTCAACTGGACAGGGTCCATCTTCCCCCTTTAGAGGGAGCTCTATCTCTGAATAAAACTAAGGGAAGTCATAGAAAACACCATATTATAAAGCTCAAAAGTTCACATTTCTGATGCAAAACAAGTACACAGAAATACCTTCAAAATAGTTTTTGCAGTAGTAGTCTTAAGGACATTCCCTATCTTGGGACATATCTTCCAAAAAAGTACTGGCCAGTCTCCCCACTGTTCTGTGGAGACATCAGGACACTGTGGGAAAGGGCAAATACACAAGATTTTTCAGAGGAGCGTATATACATATAACCTGTAAGTCAAACCCCTTTTAATTTAATGTATGATTTTAATTATCTTGACACTTTCCATTTTCAGCTTTTCTTAAACTATTTCATTCTGGGTGGGACAAAATGTAAAGAAACAATACAATCTGGAGACATTTAAAAAAATTAAATTGAAAATGGTTAAAAACTTGGAAATTTTGTCAGCCTTCTCTACTTTTTTAGAAGATAATTTCAAAAGAACAGATGGAAAATTTCTGAATATCACAGAATCACAGAATATTCTGATTTGGAAGGGACCCACAAGGATCATCGAGTCCAACTCTTAACACTGTCTCCCTGGCGGGAATTGAACCCGGGTCTCCCACACGCCAGGTGGGGACACTTACCACTGTACTAAGCTACTAAATTATTAAACGATGAAACTAATAGTTTTGATACAGGATACCTTCAATAGTAATAAATGAAAACACAAATGGAAGAAAATTTGATAAAGAAAATGATTTTTTAGAGATCTTGAATTTTTACTCAGACCCTGGAATTGCAGCTTGAAAGGGATAGAGATACCTCTCAATTTAACAATCTTTTGATATTAGCCTTTAAAAGTCTCCTGAGCATGCATAAATTTATGAAAATCCTAGCAGCAGAGTCAGTAACAGCATCATATTATATTTTGTGTGTTTATATATATGCAGCATTACTTAGCATGCAACAATAAACGTCAGCAACAGACTGAACAATTAAGCTTTCACCACACTAGTTCCATCAGGACCACTTAAGAACCTTTTTACTCATCTCTCACCACTCAATATTCAAAAACACCATATTTACAAAATGTAAGTATAAACTTCCAACTTCAAAAGGTGGTAATGTTGCATACTGCTGTATCTCTTGATTGCACGCTAAAGAATTCAGATTTTGTTAACACAAATCCCATTACTCAAGAAAAAGATACTACACATGTTCTAGAGCATCAAAAGAAGGCACTATCATTATAACAGCTTTTACTTTGGGGATTTATGCATTTGAGAGAAGTGGAGAGCACACTCTGTAAGAGTGTTTACAAGGTATGTTATTCAAAAATATTTCCGTTATGATCCTTAGATTATTGAATGAAAAACAACTTAAATACAGTTTGCAGAGAGAAATCAAATGGTTAGCTGTTAAAGTATCCAAGAAGCAGCCTAGAAAAGAAAAATCTGTAAGCAAGCATCACCTTTCTCTTCTAATCTCCGTTGCTGCGTGCACCTTGCTCTGCCAGTTTTAAAAGGCAATAAGAGTATTTTTACTATTCTAGTAGTAATAGGTTTCCGACAGAGTAGTTTCTCTGGGTGTGTTGCTTTCAGTAACCTTTATAAAATCACTCTCACTGATTTCTTCACAATACTTCATCACTGACTTGACAGATGACACTTTCCAGTGCTTCTGCAGTTCCACACCAACATCCCACAAAACCACTGACCTCCTATCTTCTGTCATGATGCCCAAGACAAGCCATGACGCCTAGCCCAATAAAAATAAGCAGAAACCCAGTGACATTTCTCCCATTACTCTAAGCTCTTCAGAAGTGCACCTGTTGAGCATTCTCAAAGTAACTTAGAAACAGTAACACTTTGGTGAACACAGCTGCAGAGAGGCAGAACTCTGGAGACACAGAAGACAATGTCAAGCTTTTCAGAAGCATCCTTGTCTCACGTCTCAAGATACAATGAGCATCAAAACATTTCAGTGCCTTACTGTAGCTACAGCATAAACCACAAACATTGCAGAACTTCTTTGTATACAGGTCTACATGTTAATAGTGCCCCTTATTATCATTTAAACTCACACAAATTTTATGAAGAGACTCATCTGAGACTGTACGCAAGGTACACTGGCAACTTACCCAAAGGAACTTCAAGTACAGCTGAAATAATCCAGTACACACCAACTTTTCTGAATACAGTCAGCCCTCTTGCACTTCACGCCCCCCATATTATGGCTTCAGATCTTAGCAGCATGATTTTTTAGCGATGCAGGAGACCCGTTTCGTAACTGCGCATGCGCGACCTGCTGCTGCCGCAGTGGCGGCAGCTGGGGTGGCTGAACAGGTGGCAGTGGTGACTCAGGTAGCAGTGGGGCAGTACGGGCAGCAGTGGGGGTGGGGGGCGGTGGTGGTGGCCACGGCTGCAGCGGCAGTGGGGGCGGCCTGGCCAGCAGCTGCAATGCGGCCGCCGTTTGGGGTCCCAAATAAGACTATGGGTCTGTGTTATAGGAGACCCAACTGTATAACCCAAATGGTGATTCTTTACCCAAACCTCCCAACAAAGTTACAGATTGATACTGATTTTTGAATAGAAGTACAGTTGGGTCTCCTGTAACGCAGTCCCGCGGTCTTAATTGGGATCCACGTAGCCCTACTTCCACATTGAATGGCGGCCGTGTCGCCTCCACCCGTGCTGCCCCCGCTGCCACTCACACCACCACCGCTGGCTGTGCCGCCGCTGCCACGCCGGCGGCCGCTCGTGCATGTGCAGTTGTGAAACGGGTCTCCTACATCACTAAAAAATCATGCTGCTAAGATCTGAAGCCACAATATGGGGGGCGCGAAGTGCAGGAGTGCCGACTGTAATCACACATAAGGCAGAAAGGTGTGAACATTTCCTTATATATTTAGGATTTTGACTCAAATATGAGAGGAACATACAAAAACCTCAAAGAAAACAATATCTTTATTCCTGAGCCAATAAATATTTTTCAGACAATGAAAATGTAACTAGATTGTGGCAGGTTTGCATATCTGCTTGTGTGCTTCAATAATACATTGCTGTTCCGCAGAATGAGTGTTTCTAAAGGAGAACTGAAAATACATATTGTTGAGAAGCCTGTAAAACTCTTTCCTCAGTCAGGGACAACCACTGCATTGATATTACTGCAGCTTAATGTCTATCCTTCATAGAAGAAACACAGGCCCTAATAAATTCCTATAACGTAATGCATCATCAAGAAACAGTAAAAGTATTGGTTCTTCCTTGACCATACATCATAAAAGCCTAAATTCTGCTCCAGCTCATCCAATAATATGGTTTACCATAGAATCTGAGACAAGACACAGTATCTCTGCTTAAAACTACTTCTCAACATGATGAAAACTAATGCTTGTTTATCCCTACAGGTTTCTTTCAAGAATCAGCAGGTTCATCCTAAAAATAAAATCTCTGAAGATAAAACTGCTAGTTTAAGGGTACATTTTCTGAAATGTTTAAGTAATGCTCAATTGAGGTTGAAACATTTTCAAATACATTACTCTAAGTTCAATACTGCGCTCCATTCTTCCAAGAACTGATGCATCTGAACAAGTGAGGCTGTATATCTTGGGATGTGAGGCTGAACAAAGTTCAGATATGCTAATATAACTGCTGCTCAGCTTCAGTTGTAAATAACAAAAACTAAAATTATGCTCCTTCTGTTGCATGTCAGGTTAGGTTTGTTGAGGTTTCTTTTACACACAACATCATAAAAACTTTCCAGAGTTTCTTCTTGCTCAAAATACACATACCAGCTATATACATACAGTGTTATACAGATTAGCCGTGAAAACTGTCATACTGGATATGGAGCTTGGTCAGATTCAGAAAATCTTAATTCAGTGTTTAGGAGATGAAATTTGATCCACTTTGGCTATGAACATGAAGTTTGATTGCAACTCATCTACTTTGATAATCTTAATTCTTCCATTCCTACTTCATTATAAAAGGCACATATGAAAACATCACATTTCTTTTCCATCCTTGTCTGAAGGGTCAGATATTCTTAACGCTATTGAATACCACACCTAGCTCTTTCAGTTGCTTCTTGTATCTCTCTTCAACAATTCCTGACTTAAAATCATCCCAATGCCATCAACCAGATTTAACAACCACACAAGCCAGCAGGAACATCTTTTCCTCATCCTGTACCAGGAAAGGAGCAGTGCAGTTCTTCTTCCAAGGCCCCACCTCAGCCCTGGGTGCCAGAGGACAGCCTTTGTCTGTGCCAGGTAAGTGCTCATGTCCTCTCTTTCCACAGGGCTGCTAACAGACCCTGGCTGAGACAGATGGTCAGGGGCCAAACCTCATGCACGGCACAGTCATGGAAGAGATACACGTGGCAGCAAAGGAGAAAGAAAGGGAAAGTACACTGGGTGCAAGCAGTCAAAGGCCCCAAGGATGGGACAAGGACAGTATGACTGAAGGGGAACATCTGCAGGTAGCAGAGCTCCCAAAAGATTCTCTAGTCAGGCAGACCACTAAACTTGCAGGCTGCAGGACACTGGGTATGTAAAACTGACCCAGGTCAGCATTTGCCTTAAGGGAGAAATGCTATATCTGTTCTCTCTCCAGAAATAGCAGAAATAGTTTAGGCCAGACAGAAGCAAAGTTGTCTGCAAGGAAACAGAACTTCAGGTGATGAGAAAATTAACTAAAATAGGAGACTGAGAACTCAGCTCAGTACTACATACTTGGATTCCATTTGCTTCACAAGATGCTGAAAATAAGACACTTCCAAGTATCCTCAGAAGAGTGTTCATATTCCTTAGCTGACAGTCATGTCAGGAGTACAATTTCCACTACCGTCACGAATGAATGGTTTGGCTGCTTAAAGAAACGTTGTCAAAGGTATCGGCAAAAGGAGGACCTGAACACAAAAGACTAGTTTCTATAAGATAAAAGAAATATAGTTCAGGGATAGTTTTTTTGAATTAAGTAGTTATAGATGTGCAACAATAAATTTAAATTATCAAGCACAATACAGCATAGTTTCATATGAAAGAAATCATAAATTCTATCCTCGACTGGGAGGATTGTAACTAAAGAAGGTAACTACACTAAAGGAAAATCTGTGGCAGATCAGTAAATTCTACAAACCTCCAGTGCCCTATGAAGCTATGATCTATATTCTCTTTTCCACCTATTGGGACCAAGTTAAGTGAAGAACAAAGAACATTGCTGCTGGCCCTTCGAGTTAATTTTTCATACTTGGCAGAGGGATCTTTCTCCTCTCAGGTGACCGTGTACACCAACAGAACTCATGTAAGACTTTCAGACATTTTTTTTTAAAGACAGAATGATGACAAATTCATACAAATAACTATTAATCACTCATAAAAAATGCAAATCTCAAAGGATTAATACATTTTTAACGTGCCTTAGAATAATCTAGATAGCATACAATTCCTCTTTTTTTAGCATGAATTGAATTGAAGACAGGCTATGTAGTAATGAACTATCTTTTAAACAGTGAGAGTGGAGGTTTATGCCCTTTCAGGGAATCTATCTTCATCGGGACAATTAAGTAAATATTTAAGAACACAGATTTTAAATCTCTTGATATTTACTTAAACTAATACATATTAATGTGATAGTGTTCAGTTTTAATTAAAAACCAGCAGAACATCTTCCACATCTTTGCTGTAACTCCAACAAATAATTGTACATTTTTATCTGTTTAGTTTCTGCTGAACCCACATATATGTGCCTGCTGTTGAAATTTGTTAAGACTAAATTTTAAAGAAAAACAATACATATGTATTTATTCAAAATTATTTTCAAAAAACCCTGTTAATTAAATAGTAAAAGTTGGAGTGCAAATCAAGGGGCAAAATTATTTTCCCTTTAAATGGAAAATTCAAAATGCAATACTATTTACCCCTAGCAGGTATGTATTTAATTTTTTTAATCTCTAAATTAAACAACACTACTTATTGCACTAAACCTATTTACGGCCGTCTCAAAGGATCTTTGATTTGCTGAAGAAATTGCCAGTTTAGAGGAACAGTGAAGAAGGGCACTATACTCAGCATACGTGGGATCTGTGCACATTCTAACATTTTGAGGAAGTTAGAATAGAAATCCTTTTGCTGTGTTTGAATTACGGAAGTTTACTTTTTGCAATTTGAGCAAATTCAGACAGTATTCATACATATTCAGTACACCGCTAAAGGTAAAACAGGAGGGCATTTATGTATCTGAAGTTGTTCCATATGGACACATAGTAAATTCCAATAACACTTTGAAAACACTATCACTTGGCACTCCCTACACGAGTCATCCAACACATGGAGCAATCACCAGTACAGCTGTGCAACCAATAAAAGAAAAATGTCCTTTAAACACTTACTAACTATAGAGCCAAACAAGTGAAATATTAACAAATACGTAGTAAAATATGCATGTAACAAAGGCAAATACAGCAAACCCAAAGAAAAATTACAGAGTAACAAATCCTGCCAGGTGTCAATTACTAAGAATAGAATGGAAGAGAGGTTGATACAATGAAGAAATGTCCAGTTTCTATTTTTCTTTAGAAACAACTGATAGGGAAAAAAGTTTTCATTTGCCTTTCTTCTTTTGGATTTCATTAGTGAACATTGGTTTTTTTTCAGAAGCTCAAGAAAAGCATTTGATTAGTGTAATTTAAAAAATTATTTATGGTGAATTATGTCCGGCAAGATACTGAGAGGTTTACACCAACAAACTAGTCAACTTTTCTACCTTAAGGCAGGCCCAAGGGGAGAAGTAAAGCTCTGCTTCTTATTGTAAAGAGCGATTTCAAAACCATATGGCAGAAGGGCCACCTGAGAATAACTCCCTGTGCCCCACATATCTAATTATCACAGGCTCCTGCCACAGTCACATGCTCAGAGATGAGGTATGAATGACCTCGTTAGGTAAAGAAAACATAAAAAGAGGATGATAGCAAAGTTTGGAGATGAAAAACAGACTGTCAACTGTAAAACTGCAAAAACATGGATAACATGGGGAATATCACTTGGATTAGATGAAAAAGTTCCAACTGCAGTCACTAAGACTTACTGACTCACATTTGGGATTGGTAAGGCTTTTTGCTGGATGGCATCTTAATTGTACTTACTTTTACATAGAGTGGAGGCCTGGAATCTGCTCCTCTTTCCCTTTGCATTGCAGAGTAGTTTGCAATAAGCATCAGTACTGCTTTACACATATTGTAATCTACAATATAAATACTGCACCACTTCAGAGGTTATTTTCTTTCAGTCTTCCCCTCAGGATGACACAGTTCTTTCTTTAAGTAAAGAACTACTATTACTGCCAGATGATGGATTCTGTACTCAGTATCAAAAATGGTTGGTGAATCAAACCCAGAAGTCCTGAAGAGAAATGAGAATTATCTCCACAGACCATAAAAAAATGCAGGTTCTTGGCTTATTAATAGGCTCTAATTCCATAACTCGGATGGATTGAACTCGTTTTGTTGACTGATTTGGGCTCATGCTGACTTGAAATCCCCAATATTATATTGTTAGTAATCTTTTCCCTCCTGCAAAGCTCTGTATTTGTGGATTGTGGTGGCTAATATCTTCAATCAAATGTTTAGAAAGTTTCCATGCAGAGGACCAATCTAGGAGGAAAAATAAGAGAACCTGCCACAACACCACTGACAGCCAAAATACAAAAAACCACATGGATTTTATTTTCCCACTTGTCTATGTGGATATCATACTGGAGAAGGGCTAAATACAGTGAATCCCCTCTGTATCGGGACTTCTCTTTTACAACCCTGCCCATTTGCAAAGCAATTTTTTCGCAATTATGATTCAGCAGTCCGTGAGCTCAGTTGGCTGAGACACGCGCAATTGACTCTGCTCTGCTGAGGGGCGGTGCCGCGGTGCCTGTGGGGCGGGTCTTGCCCCGCCCTGCGGGGAGTGGGCTCGCAATGGCGGCACCATGCCCCTGGTCCCTGAAAGGGGAAACTTGCCCCATGAAAGTGAGGCAAGCTGTGTGCTGGGAGCTGTCTCTGCTGAGACTGGTGGGTGTTAAAGGGAAAGAAACTCCCATACCAACACCTCCCCCCCGCCATAAGTGCACGGGGTGTTGCAGTGTTGCAAAGTTAAGGTTTTTCCAGGCTCCAAGAATGCCGACCAGAGCTCAGGGACACCCCTTCTCCGCCGTGGAGGTGGGGCAAGCACGCACGGGCTGGCGCAAGCACCGGGGCCGGGCCAGGTCGGGGGGCTGGGGGGGCAGTGGTGTGGGGTTTGGGCTGCGAGCACATACGGTCACAGCAGCCGCTCCGAAACAGCTCCCTTTGCTCGCCTGTGCTGAGACAGACTACGGGAAGGAGCAAAGAATTGTCCGCAGCGCTTTGGAGTTCTGGGGGGTGGAGTAATGGGCGTGGCCTGCATGCATATTAACAACCTGCACTTCTTTGCGAGTTTAGTGTTTCACGACGGCCTTGGCCTGTCTCTCTCCTCGCGATGGAGGGGGTATAACTGTATATCACACGTTATAGGTTTCTGAAGTTGACAAAAATAGACAAAGAAAAAAAAATATTAAGGCCAAGAGGTAATTTTTATACATTAATATTTCTGAGCAAGGAAGAGCAATTCAAATATTCTGGATACTAGGGAATGAAGAGACAGATTACTAGCCCTATTAATTCATATTCATGAAACATATTCCAATTACAAGTAGTTTCTGACCCCTTCTGGCCCCACAGCCATTGCAGAAACCTCTTTAATTACTTGCCTCTTTTGCAATAAAATACAATTAAGCAGCAGTAATTATTTGACAAAAGATATTTTAAGTATCAAAAAGGCTAGCCAGTTGCTATAACAACACAATATGAGGAACTTGACTGGCAGGTATTACAGATTCTCCTCCCATAGTAGAAGAGTTTCGTTCTGAATCCCCACTTTCAACTGTATCATATTTGTTGTAATTTGTACCTACAATAAAATAAGAATAGAAGAGTCCTGGACGAATTCACAAAACCCTCAAATTGTCACCACATTTCATACTTTAGGACGATTAATAAATTTTAAGAAATTATGACAGAGGTGGGAAGAACCTATGCAGAAATGTATATTGTCTTCCTGTGAAATACAGAAGCCTGAGATAATGTTATAAATTAAACTAGACAAAAGCAATACCAATCAAGTCAAGTCAATAATGGTGGAGATTTTGTATGATAAAACAGCGGCTTCTCACTATATAGGCAGCAACTAAATATACCATGATATATTATTATTTATTCAGAAATATTGCAACAGCATTAGCAAAGAAAAAAAAACCAGAAGAAAAAATATTAAATAGATATTCAAAAATTATAAAAACCCTTTACCTTTCTTTGTGATTCCAGATAATCATCATTAGAAATAAACTCGAAATGTTTATTTAGTAGTTAAAATTGCTTAACTTTAATTGTTCAAACAGCAACAGCATTTCTGCTGTTTTATTTTCAGATGCATCATACGGTATTCACAATTAAAACTGTGTCTACTAATAATTGTAACATTCATTTTCTATAAGAAAAAATGTGTTCAAGGTTTTGCTCTCTCTTCAAAAGATTTTAAAACTTACATAAATTTCTTATTTTATTTTTAAAATTTGTATGAGCTTCAACATTCATTTCTTAAAGTCTATGAAATATTTCAGTATTACATCCTTGAATATTTTCATATTAAAGATCTTATGAAGACATGCTGGATGAATTTCAGGGGGTAAAAATTAGAATAATATCATCATCCTGACCACCCCAGCATTAATATGGAAGAACAGCTGACATAACAAGTACATGAGAATGAATTACAGGATTCATATTCACAGATCATATTCAGAGAAAGGAAAATAAATGAAAAGGAACAAAGAAGTGATTTAAACAGACATAAATATAGTAGGGCTAAAACCAATCTATAAATAAAAAACAGATTTTTCTAGAAACATGCACAAGAGACATTACATTTTACCTCCCATGTTACTGCTATTTTACAGAAAGGTAAGACATCCATGTATAATACAAATATCTTCAATTGTTCCACACAGTACTGAAGTCTACTGGCTTAGGATTTCCACAAGTATTTAAACAAGCATCAACTACTATTTGATTTGCCTTCTAAAGTATTTTCAAAGAGGGATAGAAGACTATAGGATCTCCTGTTTAGTGTGAGTTGAAGAGCCACCTGGAAAAACAATGCATCCATTAATCAAGGATGAAAGTCACACCTCAAGAGGTGAGTTCTGTTGGACTATAGGATGCCATTATTGAGTATTCCACTCCACCTCCACATATACTGAAGCATGTAGCCCTTATGTATGGAATTAATCTTTCTGCATGGGTCAGCAATGAAAAATTGAAACTGGAGCTTTATATCTTTTTCTGGGAATAACAAAGGTGGTGATTTTCATTAATGTGAGCAAACACAGAATAACTTAACTTCAGCACCTCTTAAATTTGAGTAAATGACTGCTTATTTTTGACTGCACTGAAAGTGTATTTTAATATAACTGTGCAATCTTGTATGCAAAATATACTAATAACTTCAATAATTTATGTATTCCAAAGCATTATGAAGGCTAATGAACCTTGCTGTCTTTGATTTATCATTCAAGATAACCTTGGTTAGACAGTCATCAAGGAGTCATTTTCTCATATCACAAAATAGAAGTTTTCACTAATGGAGAAAATACTATAAAATGCATAACTAAGGTTTTATGTATGCACTCGACCCTGGGTTTTCCACAGCAGAGCATCCAGACATCTCAGGATGTCTGTCAGATGTCTGGATCCTTAAAGAAATTCAATCATGGTGCAGTGACACATAACCTGCTTGAGCTGCTGATATTTGAAAGCGAACCCCAGCAAAGGAATCCCCAGGACTTCGTACCCTCACTGTGATAGTCTGGGGTCTTCCCACTGAATCATCAGCTCCTGCTGTATCTGAGTGCCTGGTCACCTGGCCAGTGCCACAAGTTCCCATTGGCACCAGCTCACAGCCTCCTGCCTGGGGCTCCGACCACTTCCCCCACCCAGGGCACAACCTGGAGCTCCCACTGCAGCTGCACACCCAGCTACCAGCACTGGGTGTGTTCCGCAACACATCATGCACACAGCTGCTTCAGTAAAAAAAAAAAGGCTCTCTCTTCCTCTGTGCGGACAGTGAAAAAATTGGTACTGAGGATGTTCACACAGTGTGTGTTTCAGGAGGAGTTAGTCTGGAATAGCCCTCATCTGATTTCACAGGCACAAGGCTCATGAGGTGGTTGAACGAAATGCACTTATGAAGCTCAGCTTCCATTTCAGTCTTGTTCAAAAGAAATTAATTTTGTACATTCCAAGACTGCTCTGCAATGTGAATTAAAGTAGCAGAAATCGAAGATGATACGGAAGACTGACTTAAGAAGTGTATTCCAAAATCAAACAAAAATACACCACACAGTTTTTTAATGGTTCCCACTAAAAGAATTGTCACTGGGGATTTTTTGTTGGTATAATTCTTTACAGTCTATATGCAGTGTACATTTATGTTTCCTTCCCTTATGCATTTTTAAGTCCTTTATGAACTACCACACTATATTTTAAGTGTCAAGTCTAATTGAGTTATAATTATGACAAGGAATTATTACCTGAATAACTTATATCCCAGAAGATGAGTATCCTAAATATGCATGTGTAAGATCTTGATTCTATTGCTAAATTATATCAGAATTCAGAGTACCTCAAAAACAGAGCTGCAAAGCCACATTTATCTGTGTTGGAGGAGAGTGAGAAAAATATTCACCTTTGAAAACATGAAATATAAAACAATGGTGACACAGTATTACACCTGAAATACTTGTATTTGGCATCCCAGTAAGTTCTATATTAATTCATAAATAACATGGACATTACTAGTAGCTAATAAGCTCATTTTGGAACTAGATGATCTTTCAGCTCCCCTCCAACCCAAACCATTCTCTGATAACACTTCCATACTGTAAAAAGTTCAGAACTTACATATAGAAAATGCATATGCTGACAGATAATTAAAAATACTTATTTCACTTTTTCCACAGTAAAAAAAAAAAAAAAGTACATCCTGATTAGATGTGTTTGCTTTGTTTATTTCAGAAAGACACAAACTTCCTAGTTCAGACAAAGAAGCTTCACAAAAAGGGTCAAAGAATAATGTGACATAGTCGTTTGGTAGTTACAAGACAGCAATCTGATTCCTGGGAGACTTAAAACATCCGGGGCAATTGGGGTAGCATGTATTTGAGATACGCTATTGTAAAATAAATGAGCCCAGACCCCATTGCTTTCAAAATTAAGTTTATCCACTCATGGGCAGAAACAATGTGGCCTAAATATATTTTCTAATAATTGCATTTAGCAGAACAAACTTCTTTGATAAGGGCCTTAATAGATGCTTGTTTTTATATATCTTTCCTTAATACAGTCATACCTCAGTTAGTCGTGCTGTCGTATTAACGTCTTCTATATTGGCAGAATTTTTTCCCACAGTGCTTACTCCGTTATTCACAGAGCGGTGCATAATTCCACGGGATGCTGCAGTCCCACAATGGCATGGCAGGCGCCCCGGTCCCGGTTGGCCCTGCCAGGAGTCAGGAAGTCTTTAACTGTAACACAAGGACCCATGTGGGCCCCATTTTGGAGGGCAGCAGCCAGCCTGGAGTTGCCAGTGTATATCTGCATACGGGCATATGCAGATATTCACAGCCTCAGGCAGAGCACTCCTGCCAGTGTTAGCTGCTGCAGTTAAAGGGAAAAAACCTGACTCCCACAATCCTCGCTGCTGTAAGGAGCCCATGACGTTGCAGTGTTCCAAAGTTGCCATATTTCTGGCAAAAATTTGCCATATTAATGTTCGACCTGTATTTATGGATTAAAGGTTCCACGGCACCCATGGGAGACCCATAATCCGTGACTACGGAGGTATGACTGTATACCCTGAGTTCTTATTCCTGCAGTTTTCAGTCATCCAGTTCTACCTTTGCCATGCTTAAATATTTTGCTGAATTTAGAACTCCTGTTTATTTTTGCAAATCAAATGTGTATTTATATAAGCTATTACAGTCATACCTCCATATTCGCATGTTATGGGTCTCCCTGGGGCCCTGCAAATCGTCTAATCTGTGAACCCAGGCACGCCATTAATATGCATATAGGCCACACCCATTGCTCTGCCTCCCACTGCTCCAGACCACTGAGGAGGCTGCAGTCCGCTGGGGATGACCCCTGGCTCGGGTCAGTTCGGGTCCATGCTACCAGCGGTCTTGGAGCACTCAGCCAGTGCCCAGCGGGTGTCAGTCACCTGGCTAGGCTTACAATGACAGGGGAGGGCGTGACTTCTGCAGAACTACGCTGGTATAAATGCCCACCCACGGCCCAGGGCAGACCGAGGGCAGCTGGCACTGATGCATCCCCGCGCAGGGCCCCGTGTGCACTGAGGCGTGCCGCAGCACCATGTGTTAGACTACGTATAAGCCTTTCCTGATAGGTACCAGCCAAGGAGACACACAGGATAACCCTTCCTCACCCTGGAGCAGGAAAGGGACCATGCCAGGAGACTGTGCCATGGCACAGCGCCACGGGAATATAAATGCCACATAACCTCTGCAACACTCATAAGGGAGTGATCTGTGGCTGACCCCAGAGAGCCAGAGGTGCCGTCCACCCACCCTGTGTGGCTGTGGCAGTCCAGCCCCACTGAGAGTGGCCAAGCAGAGGCACAGCGCATGCGTCGACTGGGAAGCTCCGTGAATAACTGAGTAAGATTTGCAGAAAAATATTCCATGAATCAGTGAAGCCACGAATGAAAAGGCTTGAATGAGTTAGGTATGACTGTATTTGGTGGTGATTATTCTGAGCTGTCTGCAAAAAACCAAAGTGAAATATGGCAGGGTAGAGATATCATTGCAATGGCAGTCCTATATCAGTCCTGTTCCTTCTGCCTGCTTTTATACAACATCAAGTTTGAGTCCCACCACTTCAGTTAGACTCTCAAGTATTCTGTAAAATTTTAACTTCTTTTGATAAGAATTTTCCTAATTCTCTTAAGGATTTTTCTCAGAGTGTTTTACTACTTTTAGAGAAAGCATATTTTCTAAGAAGTTCTAAGAGTCTATGCAGCCCTTCAAATTTATGTTTAAAATTATTGGGGATTTTTATGTTAAATTTGCAAATCACCAAGTATATCTTGGGAAACCTCTGGAAGAACTTGAGAACTGAGATCATTAGTTACCAAAGCATGTACAGTAATCCCTTGAATTCCACAGGGGTTAGGTTCCAGAAAAGCACCATGATAGCTGAAATCTGTGACTAAGACATTCATACATATGTAAATTAGCCCCACCCACTGCCCCACCTCTTCAGTCCTGGCGAGCAGAGGGACGCCTTTCCTGCCATGCCCCATGCCATGTGCCAAGGAGGGGTGGGCAGCAGCTAGCAGAAGGACAGGAATGGCCCGTGACAACAGCTGGCTGTTGGCCCCTCCTGGCTGCTGGCACCCCACCCCAGCTGTTGGCAGCACTCCTGGCTTCCGGCCAGCGGCCTCTGCCCCGCAGCGGTGCCCCACCAGGCAGGGCATGCTGGTCCCACCCACTATCCTACTCATAAGAAACATTAATATGCAGATTTTTTTTGTTGAAGTTCATAATGATTTGGCAGGCTGAAAAGGATACTGAGAGCAAGTTTTGCTCTAATCAGTTTAGTAAATCTAAATCATTTACTAATGAGGGAGCAGGACCTAGGGGTTACAATAAGGACAGCTATCAAAGTTACATGTTCTATTGCTGGTTTGTTAATTCTGCTTCTCTTTCAAAGTCACAGGCAAGTCATTTACATGGAATATTCACATCATAAAACAAGTTTGTACCCACTTTTACTAGACACATTGAAACTTCACACAGAGTATCACATACACATATGAATTACTTCCAGCATTTTTTTTGAGCCTTACATAAAGACATTCAGGTCTAACTGGTATGTGCTGTTCTTAAAGAAATTCTGGAACTTTTTTAACATAGGAAAGGACTATGAAGATTTGGCAGGAACTCTTGATTGGTGGTAATCTGCTTTCACACTGTTCTTCTACAAGACAAATAATTTAAAACTCCTTGCAGTGTGTAAATGACAAGTGAGCAACCACTAGCTGGGAAAGGGCCTGGAGCACAAGTCTTATGAGGAACAGCTGAAGCAGCTGGGAGTGTTCAGCCTTTAGAAATAGAAGGCTCAGGAATGACCTTACCACAATTTATGAGCAAAATTTCTGAAACATAATGCCAGTACAAAAGGTTTAACAGAAAACAAAAATTAGATATAACAATTTATCTGTTTTCACTGTGCTGCCATCTATGTTCTTTTCAAAACCATTAGGAATCACAGAATTACAGAAGGTGATTGGTTAAGGTTGAAAGGAACCACTGGAGGTCATCTAGCCCAACCTCTCTGCTCAAGCTCAACAACACATTACTCAGGATTGTGTCCCAACAGCTTCAGAACAGGTTAAAAACGACACAAAAACAGGACAATGCTTAATGCTTGAGGTAGTGCTTCATGGTAAGAAGGCTGTAAAGCATTCGGTTTTTCTTCTGGCCACAAATAGCTAACTGGAGAATCTCTAAAATAAGCATTCAAGAAAAAGCTACCCAGTTGCTGATCAAGCCTTTCACAGCTGGAGTTGAAAAGTAAATAGGTCTGGTTTAGCATATTTGCACAGCAGAGGAAAGGAAGGGTTCTTCTGTTCTCCTGTGAAAGAGTCTCAGAAAGACTCCCAGATGATGCAAAATAGAATCAGACAGCAAGAGCCGTGTTACAGTACGTCAAAGCAGCCCCCAACATACATTAAGTACTCACTACTTCACAGTTCTACTCTCACTGGTTCAACCTCTTCGTGAGGTGCTTTCTCCATGAAGACGGTGCTCTGTGTCATGGTGCATTCACAACTGCACATGCCCTGACAGTCATGAATAGGCAAAGATAGTCATGGATCTGCATATTAGCCCTGCCCCCTGTGCCGTCCCCATCAGCCCTGGTGCGCTTGGGCGGTGTGTCAGCTCTGCCTCACTGTGTGTTCATGGCTCCCAGTGCCTTCAGGCACACTGTGCCAGGAAAAAGCCCACTTCCCTTCACTGCTTGCCCATGCCTGCTGGCACTGGGACCTGCCCACCCCCCTGTCCCTGGCTTGCGCCCCACTGTGGGGGGACCCAGCCGCCTCACTATGTCTGCCAGGCCCAGGAGTAGTGGCTGCCACCATGCAGGGACCCAATAGCAGTGTCTGACCCCACTGGTTCCCAGGTTGTGCACACAGCAGTTCCCGGGTTTGAACACATTTTCTTTTTACCCAGAGCAAGGTGGCAAGCGCCGAACATGGCATGAGCTGTGTTTAAACAAGCGAGCGGGGCGGCAGCTGTGGCTGCCTTGTCACCATGGTAATGGTGCTGCCGAGGACACGCTACCGAACAGGATCCCACTGCTGGTGCTGGGACACAAGCTCTGTGCTGCGGAAAAGGACATGGCCAGGGGACGCTCCCAGCACATGCATGGGGCCACGCTATGAACAGAAACACTTGTGCCATCCATGTTAACTTCTCAAGAGGAATGCAGGGGGACTCACATGTCTCCAGGAGCACAGGACCCAGTGGGGCAGCCGGTTTCCCCCGTCATGACACAGAGCATAAATGAGGTTCTTTGGTGCCCCAAACCAAACAACAACAAGAAAAAAAAAAAAAAAACCAAAACTTTTCTGATTCCTTTATGTCATAAAATAAGATGTACAGGAACAAGTGAACAGCCAAATCTAAAACTTAACAAATTCTCAAAGCTCACAGAGAGCAGTCCAACACAGGAGAAAGAATAGCACTGGAAGAAGTCTGCTACCCATTCACAACTTTAAAAACAACTTAGCCTTGTTAAAAATAGTAAGTAACAAAGTTAAAATACAGCCTTACACCTATAAATTCAGCAAAATATCTTGCTAAGTTATTTCAGGTAAATCAGCTAGAATCATCACAATAAGTCTCAAATGGGCAGTGGTTGAATTGTACACATGGTCAAGGTAGTTCATTTTAGGACAAAGAGAGCAGTTGCGGGCTGCTGCAATGACAGCTCAGCAGGCTGAAAGAACTGTATCCTGTGGTTTGCAATTGACTATTTCAAAACCATTGTGCACAGCATCCAAAGAACTGATAAAATATCAGGTTTCTCAAACAGAGAATTTAGAAAACAGTGTTTGAAAGATGTACTTGAGAATTTCTCTCAGGGAAAGACTGAAACCCTACTAAAACCAAAAATATATCCCTTCATCTCACTTTTTGATTACTCATAATGTTAGTCAGTACAAATTTTCTCCAAGTGTCATGTTTACAATGTCATCAACAAATTCAATTTTTAAAGCATATAAATCGCACAAAACAAAGTTAGAGGACCTAGAGCAATGTTTATATAGAACATCTGAAAGAAAGTCAGAAGCACTACAGAGCTATTCTTATTTATCATTTGGATGTAACAATCCAGACTTGATAAATCATGATTTATTACTGGTGTTTCTTAAATCTAAAATTCTATTCCTCCATGTCAATTACAAAGATAAATATTTTTTTAAAAACTTCCTCAGCAAAACACGTAAGTAAAATATTGACTATAAAGATACATACACAAGGCCAAGAAATACAAATCAAGTGCTTCTAATCTCTCATTTGCACAAGGCACAGTAACACGTAACTTGCATGCCAGGTCTGATTGTCTAACACTCTGAGCACTGCCTTGCAGGTGGCGAAGCACAGAGCCTCAAATGTTCTCACATACATCCCTTCTATTAAGATCCTTTGCTACAGAAGACTTCAGAATAAGTGCTCAAACGCTGTGGGCAATCTGGCTTGCAAACTGTAGAGCTTGTACTTAAAGTGACTGGGAAAAGAGAAAGCTCAAGCCGTAAGAGTCCCAAATACATCATATTTTATCTCAAGGGTTGGTAAGGGACAGGGTGGTCATCTATCATGTCATTTAAATATACCTACAAACTTAAAAAAGCATTGAAATAAATAATTGACAAGATCATAAATTTTGCACTACCTGCAAAATGAATGTACTTTATGGTTTTCAAATATAAAAGAAATGCATATTTCATTAGAAAACAACATGGATTGTTGGTGGCAGTAAGAGCTGCATTTATGCATTATTCACTCATGAAAAAATTCATTAACTCAAGGATTGTCTGATGGTGTTCATGCCCTTCTGCAACACTAAGCCTGAGGGGGAGTGAGGGTATTTCAAGCCCCAAACTTGCCTGTCACATGGTTTTTGCTGGCAGTGCGATGCACACATAGGAAAGCACCACATAAGCATTTTACATGACCTGAGCGTTCCCAGGTTCAGCACTCAGATGGGAGCAATGCCACTTAGAGAGAACTGGAATGTGTGGGTCCATCAGCCTACAATTTCCTGCTATCCCCTTTCTGTCAGTGGGTAAATGGGCGCAGAGTGTGGTTACACATAAAATTGTGAGCAAGTGAAACGACAGAATTAGAAGACAGCAACTCTAGTACAAGGAGAGTAATCTGTGTGACCAAAGGACGTGTGCATCGATCAACTAAGGGCAGTGCAAAGACAGACTACAAGTAAATTTGGGATACTGGTGCATCCCTCAAAGACCAGCTGTTAGATGTTTTTTTGCCATAATTTTCTATTTTCGATGTCTCAGAAGTCTGGCCTTTTCTGATTTCAAACCCTCTCAAGATGGAAAGAAGATACCAGTAGGAATCCATAGTTCTGCACTGAATAAGGCTTTTTCATCAAATTAATAGACCTATGGATTGTTTATCTGGCAACAGTAGGTGGTTGTTTTCACAACAGAAAGAAGCAAGCCACAGCATTTCACAAGTATCTGTGTTGTGACCTCTGAAGTTCACTCTATATACACAAAAATCTGAAAAAAGGAAAAAAGAGCAAGGATGCAAAATTTGCTGATGATATGAAAATATTCAGAGCCAATTAAAACCAAACTTGAACAAAATGAGTTGCAGAAAGAGATTTTGTTACAAGAAAATGGAAATGGAAGTCTGACACCAATTAACACAAAAAAACAACAGTCAGAAAAATACAGTTTTGGTTCTCAATAAGCCACTATCACCCAGAAAAATGACCTTGGTGTTTATATAGGTGGTTCTCTGTTAGCACCAGTCAAGCTCTCAAAAATTATCGACAAGTCAAACAAAATTAGAAATTAATAACCACAGAAACATGAACTACAGGTGATAAATTGTCTCACTAACTCCATAAAGTATTCTGAATGTGGTTCTCAATTCCAGTGCTTGGAAGCTCATGATACATGTTAACAAATCACACAGCAACATCCAGCTAAGGGTCACATTTAACCAGATTTTGGCCAATTTCCAGCCAACGCCATTGGCTACACATCCCTTTGAACCAAGAAATAAATAAAAAACCAAGAAATAATTTTTATTCTTTTGTCCATAAATACTGCAGTCAGTCAGGTGAATGTGAAACTTGTCTTGGTTTGAGCACTTACTTCAATTTTCTTTTCTCACAGGGCATGTAGGTGCCACTGCAGAATATGAGGGACACATCTTGGTAATGAAAAAGTCTGGAACAGAGTTCCATCAGTCATGGTTTAATCTCCATATGGGAACAAGCACTAACAAAACCCGTCAATCACCAGCAAAGTTTGTGGGCTCAGGAGGAATTAGAAAAGAGCAGATGAATTGTATTCCAACGACTGCTGATTTGGTGCATAAACCTTGCCTGGAAACACACCAAACTCCAAGTTAAATCTAAGCAAGTGTGTTAATTTTACAGTATTTAGAAAAGCATCAGAAATAGAACCAAGTTGTTACTTTTAATTGCAGCAGACCTGGCATCTTACTTACATAATTTGCTGAGTTGACTGTACAATATACTTAAAAGACCAAGGGTTCTGAAATTTGGTATAACATTAGCTTTTTAGAAACACGCAGCATGAAAATATGCTGAGAAACGCCTTAAAAAGAGAAGAAGCCCTGATTTACCATTTATATATGGGTTCTGTAGAACTAACTAGCCATTAAACATGATGACATTTTTTCCAAATTAAAGTCTTAATCCTTGGAATTTAAGAACAGTGATAAAATGGCTGTTATTTTTAATCACTGTTACGGTATTTCAGCAAGCCAACTGCAGACATTTTCTAGTAATTTGTTATTTTTTCACTTCTATTGAGAGCATTTCAAAACAGACTGCTTACCACCAGAAACTGATAAAGAAGCAACAAACACATTACATATTTGCAAAATGCAATTTGAAAAACATAATTGTGCCATACTAAAACTTTATTTAGGCAACCTAATATCATAAATGGAGGTGATACTACAACGAATATTACGGTTGAATATTATGGTTGTAAGTTCATTGAGCTATGCTTCAGAAACTCCATAGCTTAGAAGTCATGAGAATGAGTCATAACACTTAAAATGATACTGTGAAATTCGAGGATTTAAAAAAGAAGTCCAGAGCTATCAAAATTCTGGAAACTTGCAAGCGAGAAGGAAAGATGAGAATCCTTTACTTTTTAAATGAAAATAACAAAAACTCCATAAATAATAAGCACTTCAAATATCACAAAGCTCACACATTTCTTGCCATTCTGCAGTTTTAGGCTATATCATAGGGTAGTCATGGTGTTCCTGTAAGTGCACAGTCCCTCAAAGCTTCATCTTACTGTAATTGTTAACAAAGCAACATTTCAGGATGAGACATAAAACCATAAAATAATAAAGGTGTTTTACCTGTCAAGAAGACCATGCTAAGCCATAAAATGATTTAACAATGTTTTAACCCCACTTCGTCATCCCTCCAAAATGACAATACACCTATACGACTGCCACAAATTTTACTGGTGGCACTTAAATCAGAATAATTAAAACAGGCAAAAAAGATAAAGGAATCTGCACTAGAGTTTTGTCAGCATAAAGCTTTGCTAGTTAAGAGAATAATTTTAATCACTCTTCTTTCTAATATTTTAGGCAACTACCATCTTTATCTCACCTGGAGTAACAGTTTTTGCATCAGCATGACCTAACTTGTGCAGATTGCACAATACAGATTCAATAGGGAAAAAAAACCCAAATCATACTTATATCCCAATATCATACATATTTAACTTATAACCCAATATTATACATATTTAACTGTAAAACTGAAATACTTCTATGCAATTCTTTTTCTCGATTTTACTACAGAGGTGTTCAGTGTTTTGAAGCTACTTATCACTTTATGCAAGTGAAAAGAGTAACAGAATAGCTAACTATGTAAACACAGAAAATAAAAATTTTCAAAATAGAGAAATAGAATTTGAAAATGTAATCCAAATTAAAACCTGAAGTTGGACAACCCTGTTTACCTCACTTTTTTCTGCTTACAACTTTAAAACTATGGTGTATGTAGTCTGTCTCCTCACAAGGTTTACAGACTTAAACAAAAATGGATTCCAGAATCCTTGCATTGAACAACTACATTTTGTAAAAGTCATAAAGACATATGTCTTTGCCTCTTTCACATCCATGTCTTCGCAAACACCATATCACTTTCACTTGTGAAAGCCTCTGCATTGCCATTCCATCCATGTTCCATCTGAAAGCAACACCACAATAAGTTTTTCAGAACATTTTCTCATTACTTCTGCAGTACAGATCATACAATGCAGTCCACAATAAATCTTTTAAATTTAATTTCTTCAAGATATATTTCCATCAACTACCTCTGACAATTCAGAGAATGTCACTAAGTTATGGATTTTGCTTAAGGTTATAAAAACACTGCATTACATACAGCATCAGGGCGCACACACTCTGCAGTTTTCTGTCAGGGAAGCATCTGGTCTCCAAGGTCAGATGGAATAAAAGAATCATTTGCTGACCAGCTGTTCAGAGACAGCAACCTTGCATGAGGGTTTGCTACATAAGACAAAACTCACTTTAATTTTCATTCTAGTGGGCTCAAAATACATGAATGAACGTGCACACTCAGATAAGGCTGCCTGGGAAAGAGAGGCAAAGGATCATAAAATGAGGGGTTACCTAATGGCACTTTGGGGAGAAAACAGCAAACAGACAATACTTTTTCTCTAAGCAGAACGGGAAAAACTATGTGGAGGAGGGGAATAATGAACTTACAAATGCTCTGACATTAAGTTCAAATAATAATTTACTGAAGAAAGTAAACCCATAAGAAATACATAAACATCTATTATTTTGCCCTCTGTGTGTTTCCTCTTCTAGCTAAACTGGAGAGGGTTTGTTTTCTTGTTAATTTTTCCTGTAAATATCACAAATATCTGACAAAATAAATTACAAAATGAAATTGTACAAGAGGAGCTCAGGAAGTCTGTGCTAACAGTGGATTTGTAGGATTCTTGCACATCTGGGAACGCAGACAGTTGGAAAGTACAGGCCATGACCAGGGAACAAACAAGGATCTGCTTCCAACAAGACTACTGGGAAATTGCTGAAGAAGTCTGACCACATTATTACATTAACTAGAACTGCTGCAAGTTGAAAATAAACATCTAGACATACCTCAAAGATTTGGGTGAGCTCTGGAGAACATTTCTGTGTACTCATTCTCTACCATAGAAACAGGTTATGACAGATGTATCTGGGTTTCCCTCCACACAGTCCCACACTCCCACTCCCGATAAAAGATTTGGTTATGACCCACACGAAGATGCTCAAGTACTTGTCAACCAAAGGAACCCAAATGATCGCAAAGTGCAATTTTATACACTGTATTACTGTGAACCCCCATTACTCGTGGGCGGTTGGGCCTGGTCAGCCTCCCGCGAGTTGTGAGATCTGCAAAGATAGCGAACCCACTACGTGGTCGAGTATGCCACGCCCGTCGCCACGCTCCCTCCCCATCTGGAGGATGTCTGGAGGATGGTCCTGAGAGCAGGGCTTGTCTCAGTTGTCTGGCTGTGTTATGCCAAGGTGGGCGCGAGGCCGGCGGGGCTGGCGCGGGGCCAGTGGGGCCAGCACAGGGAGGGCCGAGCTGGCGGCGAGAGCTGGCCGAGCAGTGGGCGCAGCCCCTGGCACACAATGGCACACACACAATGGCAGCCCCATCACCCCCATCTTGTAGCCCGGCGGAGGACAATTCCAGCCGGGCAAAAACACAGATT
>WEKX01003506.1:47871-60192 GCA_013390025.1 Pitta sordida
CATTCCGGACGCGCCATGCCATCTCCCGGCTGGGACCAATTTACATATTCGTGAGCAGACGGGGCCCGCTGTGCTCGCCCTGCGAGCGGTGGGGAGGGGGGGTGGCGGGGCCAGCTGTGCTTGCAGCACGAGCGGCGAGACTGGGGGCCGAGCCTACTGGGGTCCTGGTACATTCTGAGCATGCACCAAGATCGCACATTGCAGAAAAATCACTCACAAATACTGAAGCTCGCAAATAGCAGACCGCGAATACGTGGGGGCTTACTGTATTTTGAATTTAGATTGTATTTAGATTGACTTGGGAACAAGAAAGACCTGCTGAAATCAACTGAAGGCAACATTTTACTGGTTTACCTACAATCTTTATATTGGCTCTGTTCAAGCCACATACATGTCTGAGTTGTTGTAGTAACAGATTTCACTTCAAACTTTTCTTAGTCAATTGGCTTTTAATTTCTATTTATTTATATGTTCAATTAACTTACTGTCAAGAAATCAGACATAAGTCTCTTGCAACAATTGTAGTTTTTGCTGGGAGGGCCTTGATGATTATAGGTACAATGAGGAGGTACCAAAGAGAAGGATACAGAAAAATCCTCCAGGATCAAAACAACTTTTTCTTAGAGGGATTACACATTACATGTGAAGCCTGCATTTTTGGGCAAGAATTTAATGCAGGAAACCTTAATGCATGGACCTTATGTTACACTGAGGTAAGTGCTTTTCATGCATAAAGCTACAAAGAGGACATACATTAAGCAATATCTTTTCTCTGTCTTTAAGGTACAATGGGATGTACATAGACGGATCATAGTAATTTCCCTGAACAACAATCTGAATCTTCAGCTGAACCAACATTTTGGTAATAGTATGACTGAAATAACAGCACTGGACTAACCACAAGAAAATGTTGTATCAGAAATTAATAAAAGCAAACTACTAACATTGACATTGTTCAGGGTCTTGGCAAGAACCTCCCATGAATTCACAGTTACAACAGTCACTTACTTGAAATCCTAGGAATCCCAGTGTATTTATACTATAACAGTAAGACTGTTTTAAATTTATACTATTGAATTGTCTACTACATATACTATTTTCAAGCTTCAAGGAATACCTTATCTGTCAACATTTTAGTTCCTACAACTTCTTCTAATCCTTCAATATCTCCCCGTTAATCTTCTATTTATTTATCTTTAAAAAAACCCACAAATTACCAGCGTGCAACATTAAATAACCATTTTTATTGAGAAAATAAAATTCAGCCAATTACCTAAAAATAAAGTACCAGGCAAGTAGTTAGTCACTTTACTTTAGCCCTGTGCTTTTGAACAGTGTTTCCCCTAAAGAAGGTTTTGTGTAATTTAGAGCTATAGAAACCAAATTCTCATCCCCTTCAAACCTTCTTGCTTTCCTTTATCAGCTCTTCTCTGATTGTGCTGTAACTCCATGGCTGGAAGTTTCATCCTTGACTTAATGATATGGAAAGCCCTAAGAAAAGATGCCCCCAAACCCTTGTTTTCAAAATGGTTGCTTTATCTGCTGAAGTAAATTATAAATATTCCCTAAACTACCAGAATTTATTTGGAATGATGTCTCCACTCCTACATTTGGCATATAGTCCACTTACTCCTTCCATTTCCCAACAATAAGGTTAGTTAGAATTAACAAGTATTGGTTATGATCCAGGCTGTTAATAGCAAGATGGATCCACAGGGTGTTTTATTGCTCGTTAAAAGTTTATTAGCTATTGCAAATCCTCAATAAAACTTGTTTATTTGGTTAATTGCAACAGCTGCTGCTGTGAATGACACTTGTGATTCTTCCCATGAATAGAGCAACATGTTCTCCTGAACTCTCCCTGTCTGACCTGCCTTTTACAGGAGACTCTTACTGCACTTTCGTACTTGGTGATAACAGAGCAGTTTTTACCTCTTAACAGTCCCTATGAGGAACACTAGATCAGGTTACAGCTCCAGTCAGAAGAATATTTTTAAAATGTGTGGAAAACGAATAAGTTTAATCCTTCCAAGTGTCTTGGTCTGGTAAGTAGTAACCTCAGAAAGTCAGTGTTCTGATGGGCACCATCTCACATAGTGAAGCAAGTACTTGCACTGAAAAATATCCAGCAACCAAATATTTGGCCATCTGGAATTATAAGATTGATGATATTTAATAATTATTATTAGAGACAGTGTAATTCTATTTCAAGAAATAAAATTATCGTATTTGGTGTGCAGAAACTTTTCATTTTCTCCATAGACAATTTATTCTAATTGCTTGCAATATGAAAATTGTGTTTAAATACATCAAAAGTGTTATTTTGCTCACTAAAACAGCTCTTAACTATTGCCTGTGAACAGCTGACTGCTATGCTAAACTGCAGATGTCTGTATGACATCACCACCTCTTCAAGTGTTCTTAGAGCAACCCAGAAAGTCACTGTGAAATACGGAATACCATCTGAATTTTGCTTATTAGAACTTGTGTAATGCTGTATATATATCAGGGTTTCAACCTACACTAAACAAGTACAGCTACTTTATCAATGTGCCCTGGCTTTCACCAGCAAAGAGCACAGATCAGTTATTCTTCAGAAAGAGAAGAAATTCTTAAGAAGCAAATGCATACAGTGTTTTCTTATTTACTCATTCATTCATAAATTCCTTCTGTAGATATACAAACACTATATGCCTGAATAGATGGACTCTTTCAAACAATGTTCTGAAGTACATATTTCTGCAGGACATCTCCTTAAAAGTTCTGAGTGAAGAGCAGTAGCAGAGCAGCTGAGAACAGCTTGTTATGTTTGCGGATTTATTTATAACGGTGCAAATGCAGTAAAGGGGCGGGAGATGTTTTTAGCAACAAGTCCCTCTAGGCCTTCCAATTATCCTGCTGCAGAAGGGTAATTTAAGACAGCAAAATATACATAATTTCAGTTATCCTTATATATCATCTAAGGTTCATTTTAAAACTTATCAGAGAACTGTTAAGGTTTGAAAAGACATCTAATATAAAGTCCAACTGTTAACTTAAAAACATCATCTTCACTACTAAACCATGTTCCCAGGTGCCACAAGCAGACGTTCTATGAACAGTTCCAGGGATGGTGATTCCACCTCTTCTCTGGGAAGCCTGGTCCAATGACTGACCACCCTTTCAGTGAAGACATTTTTCTTAACATCCAATCCAAGCCTCCCCTGCTGCAACTTTAAGCCACTTCCTCTTGTTCTGTTGCCTGTTACCTGGGAGAAGTCCTCATGTTGCTGTAACTTTATGCAGCACAGCTATCCATTCCTGACATTAAAATTCTAAAGCCAGTGTTATACACAGCATATTCCATCTTACTTTCCCCTCTGGTACCAACCTGATGTTAATACAATATAGAAATATTACATTCTGAAGTCCAGAAACACACAACACATTATCTTTGCTTGTTGAACAACAGAGCTGTTGTGACAACCTTTCTCTAGTGGCCTCTCTGCCCTGGATTTTGTGAGATTTGAGCACAATGGTTATGCAACAGAGTCTTGTCCTAGCACACTGTTAAATCTGCTTACTAATTATACATTAAGCATTGATCAATGTTGAAAGTGAATTAATTCATTACAAATACATGACATGTATCATGAACTACTATTAAGGCTACAGTCTTCTGAATAATGAAGGAAGTAACAATGAATTTTAACTACAGTTCAACAGGATAATCACTTTTCAGAATAATAGTTACGGTATGAAAGCCTGAGTGCTTTCCAAGTCAATATGAGCTTATCAAGTCACAGAAAAAAAGGTCAAATGCAATTAATATTGTTACTTTAAGGATCTTACATATATTACTTTAGATCGCCTTTACCAATAAACTTAAGTATTCAATTTCTAATAATGTTTTACTATTTCTTACCTTTTGAAAAGACATCTATTAAATCTACTTACATAAAAGGGCAAAGGAAGATGAAGAAAAGATGTAACAATTAGATATATGATTAGTACTGCCACCATGAAGTTGTAGATAAAAAACCCCATTCATTTCTCAGTGTTGAGCTGCCGCTTCTACTCCAGATTTTCTTATACTTGTCTGTTTTCCTAGAATTCCAACAGTGCAGTGTACAAAATTACAAAGAACCTTGGAAAACTATTTCTGCATAGACATAATATATGAGAACCTGGAAAGAGAATAGTGTCTACAGTTCTGCCTCTCTGAGGTTTGAGAAAATTCACATTCCTGGATCTTGAGATAAACAGAAACTCTTGAAGCTCTGAGAACCTGTGATGTTGGCCACATGGAATTCACCCTGTGCATGGTACCAATGTCATTTGACAGCTTTTTGGATTTTCCAGCCAAACAGCATCTGCTGTTCTACCCAACCAATATAACTGGGGAGAAAAAAAGTTGTATGTATGAGAAAATTTAAACTAGTTTAGAAGCAAATATTAAGATAAAACATATAGTTCCCTTTCCCCTTATTCCTCGTTTCCAAACCTCATAAATCTTCTTGACATTCACAGATATGCAAAAGCTCTAGAAAAGAAATTTGAGTGTTAGCTCCTGATTACAGCACATTAGTATTGGGATGCAAATAAATTCTGAGGCAATATGATGGTCAACATAACGTGCATAGTCAGATAAAAGGTCACAGAACAGATACAGCTATATGACAAGGCTGAGTTCGGAAAATATCTAATTACTTTGTGGAGAAACCTGAGGCAGAACAAAAATTGAGAAAAGGATGTAATTTCCACTGAAAGTTTTTCTTCTAAGACAGAGTCAAGAGGACATGCCTGTTACACATCAAAAACCAAGGATAAGCTCAGAGCAGAGCACACAACCACTGACTGTGTGGGTTACACTGCAGTCTGTCTCTGTCCTTTTAGGCCAAAAGCTCTGAGAGCTTTGTGATTACCAGAATCTTTTACCAGGAAACAGAAACCTAAAAACAAGGATCCTGACAGATGGCATCTTGAGACAGAACAGCCACCACATTATGGTATTTGTTAGAGCCATGTCAAACTGTCAAACTTCAACCTTTAAGTCAAATTCCTTAAGAACAAGTGGTGTTAAATAAAAAATGATGCAGATAAATTTTTCTTCTAAAGGACTAATCAGCAAGTGTTATGAAAAACTAACCTGGACGTCCTCTAATACCATCTGGTAATACTAGATGAAGATGTGATACTGGGTTTACACTGGCCATCATTAGCATGGATTCAGCTGTACCTGAAAACCCCCCATGTTGGTTTATGACAGAGACTATCTGGAGAACACTAAGTAAGTCCAGCTGGGCTGACTAAGAAAACCCAAAGGGAGAAACAAGTTTTTGTATCACTGTAGGTTTAAAGGAAAACACTGTACCACTGTTTTCCTTTAATGCAAAGACCTAAAAGACCTAAGGTCTGAAACATGCACAAAACCACAAGCCAGGCTGAAGGTAAGATGCAAAGAAATGCATCAGGGGTTTGTTGTTCTTATCTAAAACAACACATTTCACACACAAGATGACTGTTCATACAGTTCTTACCAGGAGCTTGATCCACTATAAGGTAAACACAGCAGCCATTACTGGTGACTATCTCAGATTTGATCAATGTTGGCTGGTACAACACTTAACACTGCATCCAATATGGCTAGAAAAGGGTTTTGGAATAACTTATTAGCCATTAACTCCTGACCAGACATTACCTGCTAATAACAACCTTTATCTAGTGAAAGAGAATAAATTAAGCATTTCTCACTGTGGGATTGCCAGTGTTCTTCCAGTGAAATGTTTATCATGCTACTGAAGATAATAATTAACCTCACTGGCACCTTTACAACTTCTCAATATCATAACAAACAGAGTCTGGGAAACCTAATTCATTCAACCCCTTGTGAACAATCCTTTCGGCAGTGATAGTAGGTATGACATTAACTACTTGATTAGAAACATTATTGTAAGATAAGAACTGAATATAGATAAAATGAATAGTGATTTTATGAGCCTGTTACAGAAAATTCTCCACGCAACAGTCTAAGTAGCATTTAGAACCAAAGTTTAAGGTATCACAGTTGGATGCTGAATAATTACTAATTATAAAATATTTCAGTGTGATCACTGTCATCCTTGGCTATCAACCTAAAATGTTTCTGTTTCAAAAACATAAATTTGGATGTATAAATAAACAATTTACTTGGAAGTTTATTATTCAACTGCAGGACAGAATCAGCACAAATAATTTAATCCCTGTGATCTCAAACACAGATTAACTTGTATGATCCATCCATAAAAACAACCTCATAGGATTCAACAAGTTTTACTCATTATTTTTCAATCAGTTTTTGTTAGAATGCTAACTTATACTTTCTCTTAATTGAAAATAATCAAGATGGTATTTTTCAGTTCATCAATCAAAGAAGCTTATTACACAAGGCAAGAAATGAAATTACCTCATATCACTCATTATCTGTGCCCCAAATATTTTTATTTTTCATACCCTTCACTTTGGTATTACTTAAATGCTTTTCCTCCTTAGAAAGCCTTCTCCATAGTAGGACAGTAGCATCCTCACTAAATGATCACTATGTAACAGTGCTGCCATCAGCTTTGCAATATCCGCACATGTGAGAATGTCAAAGCCTTCACAGCTAAACAAACATTTCAGGGCACTGCAATGTTTTCCAATTTTTTCACCGAGGGAAGGATGGGGAAGCCAACTTCATCCTCAGATACCAGGTTCATAGCTAGAGCATGAATTTCACAAATTAAAGTAATTTGAGTTGGTTACAATTCCCTGTGCAAGCATATAATTAATAAAATGGGAATAAACCTTGCTGTACAATTTGTGCCAGCACTTGCTCTAATTTTCCAGACAGCCATAGCCTCATTACCTCCAGATTTGTGCATCTCATTATGATGCTGACACTCACACTTGTGCGATTAGTGATGAAATTACAGATTTATCCTGATTTACTGTGGCCTTTATTGATGTTAATTAGGCAATGAATTGTGAAAACTGTTACGGCATTTTAATTATCTGAATGCAAAGAGATTTGTATATTTAAAAAAAAACAAACCCAAAATAACCCAAAACTTAGAGAATGCAATCTTTTCTTGGAAGCAGTTCCCAGGTTTGATAGAAACAGATGACTGAGAGAAATCTGAAAATTTATTTTGCAGGTAGTTGAGGAACCCCTCCTGTCTATATCTACCTTTACAGTTTTTAGGGTTTTTTTTGGCAGAAAGACAGATCAAAAATGCCTTCTTCTCAAAGAACATCAAAATATGCATTAACAAAAACCTGAAAAAATATGGACCAATTAAATACTTACTCTAAGTAAAAATTTTGTATCATTTTGGCCAAGATCCTTCAAAGAAACCTTGGAGGAACAGCCACCAGCAGGCACAACGTATGTGCAGAAACAAAACCTCAAAAGAGGCAGCATCAAAATACAAAGGAAAAAACTACTGAAATCTCACCCTTGTTGATCTCTTCTCTCAGGCAGCCAGCACCAGAATAAGAGGACATGGCCATAAGCTACACCAGAGGAAGTTTAGACTGGATGNTACAGGGGAAGGAGAACTTCCCTAGTCTGACTGACCACACTGTTCCTAATACAGGCCAGGATGCCATTGGCCTTCTTAGCCACCTGGGCACACTGTTGGCTCATATTAAGTTTCCTGTCAATCATTATTCCTAAATCCCTCTCCATTTCACCACTCTCCAGCCACTCATCCCCCAGTCCATAGCAAGGCATGGGGTTGTTATGTCCAAAGGGAAGAACCCGGCACTTACACTTGTTAAATCTTAGTTATTACTACTTTATTAATTTTTGGTAGCATATGATAACTGATCAATTTTTGTAGCCCGTTTTGAAGGAATTTGGTTCATGGGCAGAAAGCAGCTTTAAAGAGCTGGAGAGCCACATTTCCCTGCATGCTGGTACCATGTCTGCCCTTTGAGAGCCTGCAGGAGAAGGAAGGCAGCCAGAGGCTGCCTCTCAGACACAGGTCCACTGATCTTCCCAGTACTCCTGCAGTGGCAGTGAACCTCCAGGCTTCACTTACTAAAAAAGGGAGGTAGGCCACATGTGGGCACTTAAACGCAAACAAGTCTGAATCAAGAGCAGTACCGTTTGTGCGTCTGTATTTCTGGAAATATTGATTTATATAAGCCGCAAGCTGAGGAGAATGCAAAGGATCGCAAGCCTGCAGACAGCTGCTGATAATACATGTGTGGAATTTGTAGAAAAGAACTGTTGTGCAATGCTTTTTATGACAGACTCAAATTTGTAGGATATTATTCCCACTATACCCATTTAAATATTTCTTCAACAATGTAACCTATGTAGGTGGCATTTTATTTGATTACAAATAACTTTCCATACAAAATAGCCCGTCCACTCCTTTTTGTCACATATTGGATAGAATTTCATTGTTTTTTCTTCTTTTCTCAAACATACACAAAAATTAGTATTGTTTCTCTGCAAAAATAAAATTGAACTGGTGTCACAGTTTCTCAATAGGCATGAGATTTAAAATAGATTTTAAACACTCAAGTACCACAAAATCTGAAAATCAGGGCTCTACAAGAAATGTCAAATGTAGTACATTTTATGCATATGTATCTCACACATATGCATCCATCAGTATTCCATAACATTAACATAAAATTGGCATGGTGCTGCACTTGGAACTTCTCTATTCTCTCATTTACATCCTCATCTTAATTTATTTATAATCAACGTTGTGGGTTTTTTTAGTGAAATAGCCAAGGAAAATATTCTCAAGCAAAACTAGTTTTTACAGTTTCATATACCTCTACTGAAATCAAATTCAAAAGATTATGGGGAAAATACTCAAGTATTAGCATTATTGCTACTACAAACACACTAACTTTCATGATGTAAAAACCTAGCACATCTTTATTCATATAGTTAGTGTCCAGAAAACATGAAACAACCTCAGTGTTTCATAGATATTGTATCAACAGTTTTTCTCATGCCTTCTATGCCCTCTCTGCATTTAACACCACAATCAGTTCCCAGAAAATAATTTTGGGAACTGTACTGGAAAAACAGTATTATTGAACTAAGCATCTGCTGGAGGAACTAAATATGGAAGAAATCCTAGAGTGATGGGCTTAATATATAGAAATAAACATTAGTTTGTGCAGCAATTTTTCACACTAAAGCTAGCTTTGCCCAGAAGCACTATACAAAAATAAGCACCAATATTTTTCAAATACTAGAACTGCAAATACTAGGCAATTTGCCAAAGGCTACACAACTCAATAAGAGAATTATGAGCAGAGTCCAGATCCTCACTGAATTCATTAAACTGCTAATCAGTAAAGTCCTTAAAGTCAGGGCAAGCAACAAATTTCTAATATAAGCACGGAAGTTATGTTGACAGAATATATATATAAATATTCACACAATCAATGTGATAGTACTGTGGTCCTTCTTGAAAAATCAGACATCAAAATCTATAGATGTATAACCATTATTATCTTATTTTCTACTCACAGATATTGCATAGTTGTCTGTTCTGCTTGAGAGAGTGCTCAGGACTACTCGTTTACGCATTTTTCCACAAGATTCTATCTTCTAAATCCCAGAAAGTAGATGAACTTGGTGGGTGCATTCTTAATAAATATCCTTTTCCCCTTTGTCCCTCATGTATTACTACCTTGGTATGATTTCACTTGCCAGACAATCTATCAATTTTTGAGCATTCCTTTGCAGACACACTGTGTGTTCTACCCTGCACTGATACTGCAACTGACCAATGAAGTAGCTCAAATGAAGGGTAAACCAGTCCAATTTTAAGAATGGTTGTGAGAGTGTTTCCTCAACTCTTCAACATTATGCTTCAGCATCATCAGTACAGCACACTCATGCATGGTTGATAGAGTACATATCCCTCCATCATCCAGCACCCCCATACCCAGTCCGTGTTTCCTCAGAGAGGAAAGCTGCTCAAGAATACTCCTTATACCACCTGTCCTCAGCCCCAAGCCGACTGCTACATCTTTCATTGTATCTGTGTAATTTGAACATAAAGCAAGGATGATAAAAAGGCATTTGAAGCCTGTGATTTAAAAAGTAAACACCCAGAAGAGGTGTGGAGGCTGGAGAAAAGCATCAGTGCATTGTGCAAGTGTTGTCAAGGCAGCCAAGAGGGCACTGAGAATACTGATAGACAACAGCAACTACAAGGATGAAGTACATATGAGTTCTTTGTTGGTGGTAAGCATCAGCTTCAGATCATAAAGCAAGGGGTAATTTTCTCCTTACTCTTTTAATTAACACATTAAGCTACAAAGGTTAACTCTACAAAAAACACTGCATGGCCACAAAAGCACTTAGAATATATCAAACAAGCATCTCAGACACATAAACAAAGTCAAAATGCCTTAACACATACAATGCTTACATACAATTTTGTGGCCAGTGTTATTCAAGATTGATTCAGATATAAGAATCTGCTCTCTCACAGAAACCACTTATTACCTGAAGACAATCTAATTTTCATTTTACACAAGTCAGAATATTATGCCTTAATAATACATATCTCTTGAATCTTGAAACATCCCCTTGATGCAAGAGTTGTGCTTCTGTTGGTCCATCACGAGAATTATGCCCTTCCATCAAGTGGCTCTCTGACACAACTCAAGGTCCATTTGCTTAACATCACTTACGAAATATTGACCCACCTTTGCCTCGATATCACTTCCAAAATTACATCAGCTTGAAAGAATAGATAAAATATGAGTATACTCTCTGCTAATAGCCACTGTTAAAGGAAGTATACTTATTATCCAGTGTAATTATCTACAATCCCTGAATGTCAATTCACCACATAGGGCTGAATGACAGGAGGGGAACGATCAGCTTGACCACTAAGGTCTTTATGAATTGCAGACATTAGCAAATCTCAGTAAGAAAATGCCCTGAAGTATGTATTTTGCGATTTCACTGCTATTAGAGAGTGACTATTGAATGCAGAAGTAATTGAAAATGTGATTGTAGGCAGACACTGGAAGGCCAGCCTTGTCTTAGCTCTAAAAATACACAATAATGTAAAGGATGTACAGCTGATCTATATCCATGTATAAACACTGTATGTGACCTGGTTACTGAGATAGTTACTGTATGTTTATGTGAACCTGGTTTAGTAAAAGAGCTGTTCAGAAACCTGTATAGAATCATTGGCCTAGCAACCATTGCCAGGCTATGAATGAATCAACCAGAAAACATCACTAATGGAAATACTGGATGTCTTAAAGCTCAAATATGTAACAATTATTTTGTCAAAGTTGGAGATCTAAAGGACAGTAAACAACTAGGAAGCAATTTCCAGCTTTCACCTAGGCAAAACATTTTCATTGCAGGGGCCTGCTAAGCAATCACTTTATGCACAAGCAGATCCCCTACCATTTGCTTTACAAGCAAGTTCTCCTACAGGTGAAGGAAGGAAGATTAAGTTTAGAATGAACACTCACTCAGACCAGAAATGGAAAAACAGCTAACACACAAGTTCTGACAAAGATATCTCTAAGAAAGTGCTTCCTGTTATTTCAGTCAAGTGTCCTAAAGCTTCCCCCCTTTTTTCTAGCATTAAGAGTATCAAATTATATTTTATATGGATTCACTAGTATGGGTTAGTCATACAGTGACTTTAAGTTTCTTTGTAATTAATGTAACATCATGGCTGTTAGTATCAATGGGTTCTGGGCTTGCCTAATACAGTTATAACCCGTCCATCACGAGGAACAGGACATGCCAAAGGCGTCGCGAAATGCTAAACTCGCAAACAAGTGCAGGTCGTTAATATGCATGCAGGCCACGCCCATTGCTCCACCTCCCGGAACTCTGAAGCCGTGCGGACAATTTTCTGCTTCTCCCCTCGGGCTCTGTGACCTGGGGGGAGCAAAGGGAACTGCTTCCGAGTGGCTGCTGCGACCGTGTGTGCTCGCAGCCCAAACCTCAAGCCGCTGCTCCCCCTCCCCAGCCCCCTGGCCTGGCCCCGGTGCTCGCGCTGGCCCCAGGGGCCCCGCACCGCACCGCCCCGCGCATGCTCGCCCTGCCTCCACGGCAGGGAAGGGGTGTCCCTGAGTTCTGGTCAGCATTCTTGGAACCTAGAAAAACCTTAACTTTGCAACACTGCAACACCCCGTGTGCTTATGGCAGGGCGGGGGCTTTGGTACTGAAGTTTCTTTCCCTTTAACATCCACCAGTCCCGGTAGAGGCAGCATTGCCCGGGCTTTGACTGGGCTTTGAGTACCAAGGAATGGCATGTCTTGTGGTGGTGCTGCGCTGGGTCTCAGCAGAGCACACAGGAC
>WEKX01003506.1:61114-83434 GCA_013390025.1 Pitta sordida
CGTGGGGCTGCCAGCGTGGGCACAATCACAATTTGGTCTGTGGGAGCGACCGCAGCAGCCCAGAGAAGCCCACAGGGTGGGGGGGTGGAGGGGTCAGGTTGGTATGGAAGTGTCTTTCCCTTTAACATCCACCGGTCCTGTGAGAGAGGGCCAGCGCTGCCCGTATGGCCCCAGAGGGCGGGGGAATAGAAGCTCCCACCCAGCACACAGCTTGCCTCACTTTTGTGAGGTAGTTTCCCCGTTCAGGGACGGGCACACACTGCCACCATTGCAAACCCCATCCCCGCAGGGCGGGGTGAATCCCTCCCCACAGGCACTGTGGCACCGCCCCTCGGCAGAGCAGATTGACTGCGCATGTGTGGGGCGGCTCGACTTGCAAATGCGTGAATCATAATTGTGAAAAATTTGCTTCGCAAATGGGCGGGGTCATAATGGAGAAGTCGCAATGCAGTGGGGATTCACTGTACTTGTGAGAATATGTATGTAAAGGCAACATCGGTCTAAAAATTGTTTTCTTTAAGAAGGTATTCCCAGAGGACAACTCTTCTTTTTCAAACCTTCCAAAATGATTGTTATATAAAGCATCATGATTCCCACCCACACGTACATAGAGGAGACAGAGCTCTCATAAAAATGTATGATCAACAACCCATACTTTCACCAACTTACACTGCTCATTGTTTCACTAACATCAGTTAAAACAAGCTGCAAAAAAGCACCACTAAAACAATGAGGTACTAGAAGGAGAAAGAATATTCATTGGGGTGGGTACATTTTCTCTGGCTTTCTTTTTCTGGTTAAGATACCTGTAGAAGCTCTTACTTTTACTCTTTGCATCTCTTACCAAGTTCAGCTCCAGCCACACTTTGGCCTTCCTGACCACATCCCTACACACACAGTCATTATCCCTATACTCTTCCTAGGATACCTCTCCCTGCTTTCACTAACTGTGCATTACAACTCTTGTACTTTGTGGGAAGTGTCCTTAAAGATCTGCCAGCTTTGCTTTGTTCCCTTGTCCCTCCAGGCAGTTTCCCACAGGAATCTACTGCCTAACTCCTTGAAGAGATGAAGTTGTCATTCCTAAAATTCAGGGTCCTGACTTTACTCTTCTCCTGACCCATATCCCTCAGGACTAGAGAACTCCATCGATACATGATCACTGCAGCCCAGGCTGTCTACAATCTTGATGTCATCAATTACCTCATTGGCATTGATCACCAGTAGGTCCAGTATCACATTCTCTCTGGTAGGGCCACTTATTACCTGGCTTAAGAACTTACTCTCAATGTACACCTGGAGTATCCTAGAATGCCTGCAGCTCACTGTGCTACTTTCCCAGCAGATATGAAGGTACTTTAAGACCCCCAGAAGGACAAGAACCTGCAAGCACAATGCCTCCTGTGGCTGGAGCAAGAAGGCTTCATCAATTGACTCCCCTTGATCAGGTGGTCAGTACTAAACACCACCACCAAGGTCCCCTTTGTTGCCTCCATCTCTAGTTCTCACCCACAGGCTTTTGACCCACTCACAGCTATGTCTCAAAGTTAGATCTTCATCAGCCCTTGGGTCCTCTCTATAAGACTTGAAGTGTGCTCCAGTCTACCGAGCACACTGCACAGCAACAGGCTGTGGGCCATCCTAGCACTCTATCCCTCTAACCTTGGTGTGCCATCCCACAGTCTACGCCTCTCTCCCTTCAAGTGTGTTTTAAAGCTCTGTCAGTCAGCTCCACTAGCTCATGAGCAAAGACCCTTTTCCCACTTTGACAAAGATGAATCCCATCTGACAACAGGAGACCTGGTACCATGTAGGTTATCCCATGACACAAAAAAAAAAAGGGTATGTCTGGCATATATGGACCCTCTGTGCTCCTCAGAAGGGAGATATCTACCACCATAACCCACCATTTCTTCCTTCTGGAGGTGGTCATCATACAGGGGACAGGGAGCCCTTTTTGACCATGGCAACATCTCTTGTGTAGATGGTTCATCATTCATTATCCACTGACCTACCTTTCACATCCAGAGTCCCATAACTATTGTACAGCAGGACCAGGGAAGGCAAGACTGGCAAAGTAGGGGTTTGCCTGCAGCTCTGAGCATGTACTTGTCTTCATTTACCCTTTTCCTTTAAGTTACTGTCTTCTGTATGGCAGGGTGAGAATACAGGATCCTCTTGATCTTGTGTTTTTTTCTGTGGCTGTTCTTGCTTCTGTCTCAGGGAGGGCACAGCTCAGTTTTGCCCCTCTAACTCTCATTTCCCTACTAATGACCCCATATTCCACTCTTGGACTTTGAAGTAGCAGCCAAATGTCCTAATCATGGTGGCTGATAAGTGTAGCACTGAATAACAAAGTGCAGTATCTTTGAAAATACTGTTTTCCATTTCAAGCAATGACATCAAGTGATTCAAAAGCACTATTTCATGCTTCTTATAATAGCCACATAAAATGGAAATTACTTTTTTTCCTCACAGTAGCAGATGAATACACACAAAAACATATTACTAGTAAAGGGTCATCTACTTCTTGTTTTATAGATTTTAACCAGCATTTGCATCAAGCTTCAGCAGAAGCTATATAATATGACTGAAGCAGAATGAACTCCACCTTACTCAAATTATTTTGCAGTGCCTACTCTCATTAGAGGAGAAAGCTCCTTGGGTCAAAAAGATAACGGAAGTTATGTTTCTTTCTACCTTACACTTTGAACTCTTGGATTAAACAGTGCTTTAATATCTGGATGCATTTAGACCTGTTCAAATAGGATTTAAAATACTTCTATAAATAGCAAGCTCTGAGTTATCACTGGTACAGAGATAACTGTTGAACATGTTATTATATTTATAGGTAAAAAGTACAGTTGACCCTCTTGCACTTCGCATCCCCCATATTGTGGCTTCAGATCTTAGTGGCATGATTTTTTAGCAATGCAGGAGACTCGTTTCACAACTGCGCATGCGCAACTTTCCGCCGTGGCAGCGTCCCGGGTGGCGGTGGGGGTGCAGGCGGCAGTGGGGGCAGCACGGGTGGGGACACGGGTGGCAACGGGGGCCACAGCGGCTGCGGGCGGGTTGGCACAGGTGGCAGTGGCGGCGTGGCCGCCATTCAACGCCGAAGTCGGGCTACGCGAGTCCGAATTAAGACTGCGGGTGCGCGATATAGGAGACCCAACTGTATACCATATTCTATACTAGAAGTGCTCTCTATACACACATGTAGAAAATCTCACAATACAACAACTATTTTTATCCTGCAAATGCTTCTATTTCTATGATCATAAAAGCTTTTTCTATCAAACAGTTCTTTTGGGATTAATTACATTTCTGGTAATTTTAAGGGAAAAAGCACCTAAGAACTTACCATACCAGTAAAATGAAATGGAGCCAAATGAGGAATCTACTATTAACTTCTGGAGTAAGAAATGTTAATTCTTTAATGTTAACTGGCCTTTTGGGATTTCTAATAGGCTGAATCTAGCATACTGTGGGATTTTAGCATTGACATGTTACTAATGAGAGGTTAATGAATCTAATCTCTCAAACCACAGTAAAACACAAGACTGGGATTCAGGGAGCTAGTTCTGACAGTGTTTGGCTGTGTTCCAGCTGAGTTCACTTATTCATGAAGAAGTTTCAATCAGGCAGTCTACTTCTTAGTGAAACATGAAGTTGAGTTGGACAAGAAAGGTCTCTGTGGTATAGAAGGAACTGTCAGCAACCCATGGAAAAGGCCAAATTGAAATTAAAATTCATTAACTTTAGCATCTGTCAAACAGTTTTGACAGGAAGAAAGTAAAAAGAAAAAAATAAGGGTGAACACAATAGCCTGAGTGAGACAAACAGAATTACTACTTCTTACCTGTTTACCAGTTCTGCAACATTGCCATTTCCTACACCTTGGGCTTTACATGGATTCTCTGGCAATCAGCAACCAGCTCATGATAAGGAGGCTTACTATTTTTCACAACCCTGACTTAGCTCTGCTATATATTCAGAAAAGTTTTCATGTTGTTGAGAACTTTGCTCTTTGCCGAATGTGAAGTAGTGCATACATCCAAAAGGCACTGTAGAGAACAACTGCATGAACAAGCTGACCAACAGAGACAGTATAAAATGTATTTTCGCAAGAAATTTAGAAAAATAATTATAATCTGGATGACCAACTATATATAGAATATTCAAGATATGAGATTTATCCAAATAAAACCAAACCATGTATTTGAACACTAACACATTAGAAACATGCATGTTTGGGGGGGTTTTGCAGACTACTCTGATGAATACTTGGATTTTGTCTTTACACATTTGACATACCTAGCAATTGAAAGCACAATTCTACAACTTATCAGTGCCATAACATCGGTAAATAAATAAATATATTTTATGCAAGTCCTTAAGCCACTCTCACTGCCTTCCAAATGTCACAATATTTCTATGCAACTGTGAATGATTCCTTTTAAGTTTGTTCTTGTTTCATATAAAGCTCTCTTTCATTACAAGCAGGTGAGGATGACCAAAAGTCCTGTAATAATTTCAACACTATATTTATATTTCCAATTTATTTCAAGATTAATATGTTTGTCTTCCCCCCGGATGAAATCTTGAGTTGAATTTCAGATGTTAATCTAATTTGGGAATTTTGTTTCCTTATTTGGATTAGGTAAATTCCAACTCCGGCACCAGGAATGTCCCCTTTTGGTACTGGAACACTGGGAGAAGGTTTAAGTCCCTCTAAATCCAACACACTTAATACTCACTTGAAGCATTCTTACTTGAGAACTTTTTATTTCAATAGATCAAAGTTTGTAAAGTGTGTAGAAGTTGGAATAATAAATAGAATCACTTTTTTAAACTATGCTTTAGCACGGCATAGGAGAAGGGAACATGCACGGGTAAGATAAACTTTCCGTGAGGTGAACAGATAAATTAAAAATATGTAGCAGAAGCATTAAAGATTTTGAATATATAGCCTAAAAATCACACATCAAATAGGAAGCCTAAACAGAACAACTTTTAATGAGATTTACAGCACTGGTAATTAATGGACTCTCATCTGTTTCCAGCAAAGAAGAAACTCACTAAAATAGACCTCCACAACTGCTACATGACAGTATCATGTATCCCTCTCTGACAAAGATTATTCTTTCTAGGATGAAGAATATTCAAAACTTTTACTCTGTACAATAAGATAAAAAAGAAGGGGGGGGGTGCATAGAGACAACTCGGAATCTTGTCAAAGTAATTTCAAAGTATGTGAAAATATTGTAACATCTCCAGACTACCCTGAACACATTGTTCTGAGACAACCTTCTACTACAAAGAGAGCACTATAAAGGTTACTTTGTTTAGCTATAATGGAGGAAAATACTGCCAATTAATATTGTGAAGAATGTCAACATTTCCAAAAACACATTTTCAAAATCCAAACCAAGGTCTCTCATTGCACAATATTCAGGATTCTTCTTTAAAAAACCAAAAAAACAAAGAAGGAAAACTCTACAATAAAGTAACTCACTTTCCCAACTCTAAATTTATTGCATTCTTAAAATGGTAAAAATGGTAAAAAATCTCCCTTTCATCAAGCTATCAAATAAGGCAGAGTCTTTTGTGACTTCCTTTCATTTATTCTCTCCCAATACTTTGGCAACAAAAAAGACAAGAGAACAGAACTGCTATCCACTGGAAAGGCTGGAGAAAGGCTGAGTTCTTCTGTCTGTTTCACAAAAAGATTCTTGCACTGTCACTTGAGTGATAAAAACCATTTACGAGAATCAGTGTCATTATGAAACATGTTTAGGAAGCAAAAGTTTGGTTTACTTCCCACAAGATTGACTTTTCCCCCAATTACAGCAATCCTAGTGGAGGTTTTGCTTGATTAACACATTCCATATTTGCCATTTTTCCTGTCTGTCAAAAATCTATCCTCCAGACAAACTGTCTGTGGAGAAAATGTAAGGTGCCTCCATACATGAAGACTGTCTTAATTTATGGCTAAATATAAACAACTAGTAAGAGTTTGAAGCTGCGGGATACACAGCAGGAAGTTGGGTCAATAGGAAGAGCCTCGAAGAGAAATCAGAGGAATGAGGATCAAGAAGAATGAGGAATCAAGAATTACAGATAATGACTAGGACTCATTAAATAACTGACTAAATGTATATGATTAAACAAATTCAAGAAACTAGAAGTTATTACAGTAAACCCTCACTACTCCACAGTTCAGCTCTCGCGGGTCCACTTCTTTGTGGTGTGTTTTCTCGGCAAAGGTGACACTCTGTTTCGTGGTGCATTCGTGACTGCACATGCGCTGACAGTCATGAATATGTAAAGATAGACAGGCATGAATATGCAAATTATCCCCGCCTGCCACCTGTCCGCACCATGCCGAACTCGTGGCTTGGACCACTAGGGCATGGTTGTGCCTATCCGCGCTGGACTCATGGCTTGGAGCACTAAAGAACCTCACTTGCGCTGTGTGTCCCGCCAGGGGAAACCAGCTGCTCCACTGAGTCTCGCGCTCCTGGAGGTGCTGGCACGGTGGCAGCCACCACTCCTGGGCCTGGCAGACACAGCAGCGTGGCTGGCTCCCCCCTGGCAGGACGCAAGTTGGGGACAACGGGGCAGGCATGTCCCAGCACCAGCGGGCACGGCTGAGCGGTGAAGGGAAATAGGCTTTTTTCCTGATGTGGCGTGCCTGCAGGCACTGGGAGCCTCCTGTCCCTTTGTAATGTTGTGAGCAGGGCAGAGTTGACACACTGCCAGAGCACGCCGGGGCTGAAGGGGGTGGTATGAAGGGTGGGGCTAATTTGCATATTAAGTAGCTGCCTATCTTTGTAGAGTGAGGGCCTTGCAGGAGCCAGGGAGACCAGCAGCCCTGCAATAACTGAGGGTTGATTGTATTAGGTAAGGTAAAACACCCCTTTGTTTTCAGTGAAAAGATTAAATATTCCTTCTAACCCCTAAACCTCAACAAAACAAAAGCATAGCCCAGCTACAGTCTCTATCTGACACCCAAATATTCATTATCCTATGACTGCAGAGTGTTCTTGAATTTTGCATTATCTGTATTTTCCATTGCTCTGAACAATGCCCCACAGGTTTTTTAATTTTAAGTGGTATCTTTTCAATTTTAGATACAGAATCACTACAAAATCACAAGCTAAACTGTTTAATCTGTTCTATAAATCTCAGTATTTGCCAAAGTTCAAATGTAGATTTCTCACCAGCAATACTCCTAGAAGTAAAATACAAACATGTTCGCTTTCCTAATGGTTCAAATAAAGAGGAAGAGGTTAAATAAACTGCTGAGGTTTCACAGTGAAGTAAACAGAATTGAGAAAGGAAATTAAAAAGACAAGTCTATTAAAAATTCTGCACTTTCATTGTTATTCTCTTTTCCTTTTATAAACATGACCTTGATCTTTTTTATCTTGCTAACTAAAAGAAAAAGTGTCTCTTTCCACAGATGTCTCTTTGAAATATATCTTCCTAATATTTGCTTTCCAAACTCTAGAACAGTTCTAGTCTCATCAACAGCTTGATTTGGAGTAAATGGGAGGCTTCATTCCCCTCTGACATTGCCCCATTAGTTATCAGGCATATTGACTGGAAATATAGATTTAACAAAAAAATCATCAAAGGAAAAGAAAACATTTGCACAGCATTCCATGTTGGCAGTAACTAATAGCAAAAGACTAAGTGGGCCTTAGTCTGACAGTCCCAGCACAAAATATCCTGAAGGTGCAAAGTCCTATGCCCCAAGGTCAAGCTGTTTAAAGGACAGCTGCATCTTGGAATAATTAAAGCTGTATTGAAACATAATTAGAAATTGCTCAGAGGAGGTGGAAAAGGCAAGGCACGTCATTTAGTTAAAAACACAGCTTCAGGCAATGAAGTTTGAAAGTTCTGGTCAAAGGTCTCAAATGCATCCCTTTACTTGATGATCCCTCAGGACAAACTGACCACTGATGCCATTGCTTTTTCTTAAAATAGAGGAAAAATAATTCCAGATAAAGATTCTATTAATAAATAATTATTTTACTACTTTACTAAACTTGGAGACATGACTATGGAAAAGTAGTCACTAGATTAAAACTACTAAAGTGGCAAAAAGCTAGAGGAAAGAAAACAAGGGAAAATGAGAACATTCAGTGCTACAGTAAACCTGCGCATATTCATGGTCCGCATATCCGCGTTTCAATTAATTGTGGATTATTTTTCAGTGAGTTGTGGGTCCATGCACATGCACAGATAGTGCAGTGAACTCAGCCCACGGATATGTAATAAGTTCACAAATATGTAAATTAGCACTACCCACCGGCCCTGCCCCCCGCAGTTTCCAAGCACCCTCACTTTGCACCATTTAAGGAGAAGGGAAACCATCGCCATCGCCGTGGAGCTGGGACTGCTGCCGGAGCGCTTACAGGAGGGCATTGCAGAGGGAAGGGTGGTGCCATGGTTCCCACACCCACAGGGCAGCACCTGAGCTCCCTCCATGCCGCCCTGCGGGCTGGGACCGCGGGGCCCCTCGGCACTGGCAGCACTGCCCCGTCCCCAGTGTCCAACACTGGCCCAGAAGAGGGAGGTAGGTTCACTGACTGAAAAAACTTTACCGACAAAAATAAAAAACAAACAAACCCCCATCTGCCGCCAGTTTCCGATCAGTGTAAGGCAGCTTCCACACAACTGACTCCTCCCGAAATGGGTGGGAAGCAGACCCAGTGCTCCGTGGGGATGGGGCGACACCACGCGGACAGGTGCCGGTGAGGGTAGTTGAGTTCTTGTTGTCCGCCCAGCTCGGATGGCAGGTCACAGCCTGTTTGCATCATATCCAAAGTGACTTTGGGCACTGGGGACCTCAGCCCTGGCTCTGACCCCCCTTTCCCCATAAGAGCATTTGGTTTCCCCCGAAGTGCTGTGCGCTGGCACAGATGGCCTCTGGTGCTGCACAGATGTTTGGCAGAGCCCTGTGGTTGGCTGGAAGCCTGGCAGCACCACTGCCACTGCAATAGCAGAAGCCTGGGACTTGCTGAGGGGGCAGCACAGCTGCAGGAAGTCCTCCCCCCTGATTTCCCAGGACTACCTTGCTTCACTTTCCTGAGGTGCTACAGAGCATGTGGCACTCCCAGTACCACCCTCTAGAGCTCGGGGGGGGTGTGACCTAATTGAATATTCATGGGGGGCCACTATCTTCACGGATTTTGTGAGTTGCACACACATCTTGAACTCGGTTCAATGCAAAAAGGGGGGGCTCACTGTATTGCACTAGATCATTATAAAATGGGCATCCACAATGTACCTTGCACCCAATATCCCAATACTACAACCACTTGGGGCTTATGTGTCGTTAAAAAGCTAATTGTATTAAATGGCAAGATGCTCCAAACTTTAATAGCTATGAAAGATTACATACAGAGAATCACTGTTCCACATACTGAAATGAGCAGCTTTATAAAGAAGTTAAATTCAGAATCTGAGCATTTTGCAGTAAATAAGTATACACATGTATCACACAATTTTATGGTTTTCATTTCTTTCTTCAAGGCCTAGCTCCTGTGCAGTAACAGTCAACCACTCCTTTTACCAAATACAACTCAGACTTACTTCTGCAAGGACTTTTTTTCTACAAAAAAATTGTCTGACTTAGCTATAATTGGCTAGAGAATACAATTAGATTGTGGAAAGTTAAATCAACTTTAAAACTCACATAATAGTACTGAATAAATAAATATACCAACATTTTTCAAATTATGCATTTATATAAATGAGGGAAGGTTAATTTCAAAAGTCTTCTCTTCCCCCATCACTCTTCTTGTATTTATGTCTAATTTTGTGCCAGCTGATGACTCATTTTCATGAACAAGTAGTTTTTCAATGGATGCAGGCTTTATGTGTAAAATATGGTAAAACAGATACATTTTTAAATGGACTTCTCATTCCCCCATAACAATCAAAAAAAGATTCCATGTTGAAACTTTAATGTGAAAATAAGCTCTGGAATAAATTCATTATCCTATGAGCAAATAGTCTCATTGTATAAATCAGCATCTTTTAAAAAATATTCAGCTCAAGAAATACGCTATTACTAAAACTCAGATAACCTAGAAATTAAAGCTGCCAAAATACTTCAATTGCGGAGATTTCCAAACTCATGCAGGGAGAAAAAGGAACATTTAAACAGCAGCTAATTTAACGTCAGAATTCAAGAAATATTCAGAACAGCAGACAAAATTTAAAGAACCAAGCAGAAAATATGACCTAGATAGCTCACACTACTCTAGTGGTCTGAGTGTACATTTTGGAATTTGGATACTAAGGAGCCAGAAAAAACAATGTTGGAAATAACCCATTCTTAAAATTTTAAACCCTCCATAGGTATCAGAGTCAAGTACACTAGACTGCTTCAGTGATTTTTTTCTACACAAAATGTACATATATAAGAGTGCCACAATTCTATACATAATTCTCATCAAATCTATGTGAACAGAAACACTCTAATTTCAAATGAGAAGCTGTCAACATGTAGCAGAGCAGAAGGAGTGATTGTGAGTTGTGTCCATTGGTAAGGCAATTCTAGTAACTAACTGCTGTGAACTTAGAGAAAGTGAATGGAAAAGGAATTATTTAGAATGTACCTCTAAACAGCACATGTGACAATATGCACATTAATATAACCTGAAACAAATGGCTCCATGTCATTTTTACCATGGTCTAAACTATTACTATTTTAAAGACATTTACTCTTCCTCACTGCAGTTAAAATAACAACTATTTTTCCATTCAGGTACAAGATTACTGAGGAGTTACTCAGAACAAATTGTTTCACCTGTTGCCACAGACTCCCTACTGCTTAAATCTATCTACTAATGTACTTGAAGATTTTATGTTCCTAATCCACTCCTATTTAAATAGCTCTTTCTCAGTACTATAAAACAGATTCTAATAAAATACTATTTATCTTGGAAGACATTCCTGTACATAGTAATGGATACTATCAGTCCTTTATTAAGCAGCTTGATAATGACCATTTCACAAAAGACTTATGGTAAATGGTTTCTCTGTAAATTAACGGTGGGTTACTTTAGGCAAGCTCATGATTCAGTATCAGATTTTTGCTTTAAAACCCTACATTTGCTAAATCAACACCGTCAGTCAAATACAGAGTTCTAGGCACACCATTTTCTTAACAATCCTGTTATGGATTTTCTCAAGGAAGACACTAGGGAAAGAAGCAAAATGAAAACTCCTCATTTTTTGAAAGAGGTTTTCAGCTCTGATCGAAATGCATTGGTGGAGCTCTCCATAAGCCTGACATATTAACATCAGCGGTACAGAGCTTTTTTTTTTTTCTTAAATCTACAAAGAGACTACATTCACTTTACATTTAGCAAGCACCTTCATTTCTCCTGACTTAAATTGATTTTCTTAAGACAACTCTGGCTTAGGTGGAGAATTTCCATCACTTGACTGATGAGTTTTCTTTCATGATTAGACTGGTGAGGAAGAATAAAACTAACAGCTAAAATACTCCTGAATGTAATTGTTTCTAAATCAGAAAAGGTATCACACAGATACAGCCATACTCGTCTATCTCTTTAAATGGAAGCACTGCCTGTTGCTCTTATCAACTCACAGTTCTAAAAATCTTGTAATAGGCATCTTCAAGTATCCACTTTACACATACAGATGCTTATACATATATAGTACCGGTTTTCATAGTCAACCGTAAGAGAGATTCAAATGACAAACAATTTGCCATTCCTCTTTAACTGTTCTACCTGTGCCCATGTCTCCTAACTCATGTTCCCAAGGATACATGCATCAATAAGAAGTGAATTGTCACGAAGTCCATCAAACGCACACCCTAGCACAGTAACAAAACCAGGATAAACTAAACAGTTAAGAATGCCTGGCCTTAGCTAAACTTATTGTCCAAAAATGAGAAAGGTTAAAAATCCGAAGAAACGAGACTTTTAATGTGTAAGTAAGCAGTGATCAAGGTGCTATGAGAGCCCTACATCATATTTACAGCTCAAAATCACAGTGTTAACTGCAGAGACACTGTGCTCCCCATAAGGAATCACTGTATTCCCTGGGGTAATGAGGGCTCAGCAATGACAGCCTGCAACAACCATATTGGTTCCCCAGGTTTGGCACATAAAGTTCTTCCTAAAGAGGTCTACCTCTGATTTCTCTCCATACACTTATAATCCACAAATGCTAAAACGTAGATTATTATTCCCAAAAGCAACCCTGACTTAATTCCCGCTGTCAATACTAAAATATATTCTACTTTTATATTGAGTTTTCTCAAACTGTCTAGTGTCTCATAACTATAAAATGTAGAATCCAGTGAAGTGTAACTATACATATATCCATTAAAACATATTCAAAGCAGTACAAGAATATGGAAAGTGACAGCTTCATTGACTTCTACCTTTCTGGATATATGGCTCCAAGAGATCAGTGTGGTACGCATACACCTCGAACCCACAAGTACTTCTCAGTTGGAAATATCTTATTTGCTTAAGTTGCTGGGATTCAGAACCCAGGACTCAGGGACATTTTCTTTCACTCACACGTCCCTAAACTTGGTAAATATGTACAAAGAAACTCTGAAGATAAGAATCACAGAATCACAGAATTAACAAGGTTGGAAAAGACCTTTGAGATCATCAAGTCCAACCTATTACCTATCACCATCTCATCATCTAAACCATATCACTCAGTGCCTCATCGAACCTACTCTTCAACATCTCCAGGGATGGTGACTCCACCACCTCCCTGGGCAGAACATTCCAATGACAGATCACTCTTTCAGTGAAAAAGTTTTTCCTAATATCCAGCCTAAACCTCCCCTGAAACACTAAATGACCAGAAACAACATAAGATGACCTCCTGTAGGATTTAACTACTGTAGTAAACGAATTTAAATTCAAAATTGCAAGCACCTACAACCCCACCCTCTATTTGAGTTTGGAAGTAGGACTGTACTCAGTCTTACACAAACTGCATCACAGAATTTACAGACTCCACTTTAACCCTCTTGCCTGATCAATATTCTGACTCACAGATAAGGAAGTGCATGTACCTGCTCTAATCCTGCCAATACAGCTACCTTGCACTTGAAGTGAATACCATTCAAGAGGAATTTTCTTTTTCCTTCCAAAGCTTAGGGACAGGTAAGTAATACAAGACAGAGGCTATTTGCAAAAGATATACAAGTATGTAGATGTATTTACTTTTTTCAGAGTTGGTTTCTGTCTAAAATAGTGTAACAAAACCAACATTTGATTTAAACATGGAAATGACATACATAAAAATGTAAGAAATAGGTAACTATTTAGGATATAATGTTTCATGGAGTTTCCAAATAACTAATTTGTAATAACTTTCATAATACTATATTTTTTCCTGAAAGTAGATAAAGTATCAGAGTCCACCTTAAAGTATCGGAGTCTGCCTTGATTTCCATTTTAGCCATGAACAACACTGCATTCCAGTAAACTTCAGAAATGTAACTCTATTATTTCTAGTGCACAAAATCCAAAAACTTATTTTAGCTAAAATTTATTACTCATCATTTCTAGATCCATTCTCCTAACATGGGCATGAATTAATTTAGGATGGAAAAATTCTACCCTGTTTGCTGACATTGCTAATATACTAAAATATCTCATAAAATCATAACCAAATAATTTATTGGACCCTGTGCCACTACAGAATGCTATCACCAGAAACCTTATTCAATCACCTTCTGTATAATTCCAAGTGTAAACAAGGTGTTTGCACAAACCAAAAGCTGTTAATGTTGTGGAACATACTTCACTTCTATTACTTCAAAGACTATATAGCTATATGCTCCATTACTATTTCCTGCAAGTATCCCTTCAAGGCTTCAAGCCTATTCCTAAATTTGACATATTTCCACACTGGCTCTTCACTCAGTTAATGAGTCCTTCCATTGGTAATTAGATCACTCTGCACACTTTACTGCTGGGATTGCTACCTGTCTCGACAATTGCAATAAACACGCACATTTACTCTTGCCCTCTGGAACCCCTATGAACAAAAAAATTCTTGAGAAATGTGAAAATATTTTTACCGACAATCTTCCTCTGCCTTATGTGAGGAATAAGCCATGTTTTTTTGTTCTGGTTTACTTGCACTGTTTAAAAACACTGTGCCAAAAGATAAGGCATTTAGATTGTGTGATTCTGCCTATATCAAACATACAGTTCACATCAGGAAGGAGCTTTTACAATAAAAATTAGCACCATATTTTAGTCTGCATCATGGCACAGTCTCAGAGTCCATAAAATGATGCATTTTTTGGTTGAAACAACTGCAGAGGCACTCTAACTGCTAATGAGTTTAAGCCCATAGGACCACACTAGAGTTATCCCAAAGGATAAAACCCCAAAGGCTTGTTGTGTAAGCTCTGGGTCCCCAGAACCACTTTTGTGGCTGTCTGCTTGACAGCATACATATAGCCAACCAATAAAGACATGACTTCATTAAAAAAAAAAACAAACCAAAAACCAAATCCCAAAGAACTGTGCTTTTTCAGGAATTACTTTGTTTCAGAGCTTGCTAAATAAAGCTTGGAAGTGGTCCTCTTTAGCAAATGAAGGAGTATATGTTTGTCTTCCTCTACATTCAACCAAATGAAATCACATTTGAGTTATCAAGAAAGTTCATCCCAACTTTTAACTCTATGTTGATGATATTGATATCAGTTTCAACAGGCCTGTAAAAAACCCCATCTAGATTTTAAATGTTTCCCCAACAATCACAGCAAATCAATTCACTGAATGGATTAATGTTAAAAATAGACAATGAGAACTGAAAAATCAGTTTAAGATTAGAAAAACTCCAAGCTACTTGTTCTTAAAATAAAAGCTTGTCTGTTAAAAAATCTCAAGCATCCACTACATATCAAAGACCCCCCCTCAACACAATACAAATTATCTCATTACTCTCAATTTTCTTGTAAGAGAATAGACAATTAGTCTAAAACTCCAGCATCCCTTTTTTTTTAAGTCTGCACCAGAATAGGTCAAAAACTCTTCCTGTTTAGAAGTAAGAGAAAAATACATATATCCAGCTGCCTGGAGTGAACACTAGCCCATGCATCCCTGTCAGGGGCTTCTAAGTCCCCGGTTAAGGCTTTACCCAGGCTGCTGCTGCCTTTTGGCTCAAAAGAGAACTTCATGCCTTCAGAATCAGAAGCTTCCCTGAGGAATCACTCTATGCTGCAAATGATCCAACAAATGAGCACAGTGCTCTTCACCAGCTCTAGGGTAACCTGCATAAAGACACTAAGCATTTTCAGAAGGCATTTTCACACCCATCTCAAACTGATTTGCAACAGAACTGAACACAATGAGAACCTTGTCAGGGACAGCCAACATCAAGCAAAAATTAATCGTTATCCTTTCAGCACAGAGCATGAGAGAGGATGGTGCAATGGGAACTAAGGGATTCATAGTGGAGTGATCTGGATACATACATAACATTATCTGTTCTATACTCTTTGGTAATTATCATATATTTGAAGAGATTTGGACAGAGCTAGTAGTGGTTTTAAGTCTACTACTACTGATCTCACAAGCCCAAATAAGGCTACCAAAGCCACGAGTTTCTCCCACTCTACAATGGGTGCAGACATGCACACACAAATTTAGGAGCATAAGTAAATTTAATTTCTAGTAAAGGTTTCTAGAAGGCTCTTCTCTTTGTTTGAAACAACAGAAATATTTTTCCTAATTTCATCATGCTATCTTCTAGTGGTTAGAGTACAACAATGAGACCGTAAAGAACTATATCCTTACTATTTTGTCCACATTTAACTGCCTAAATACTGCCGTTAGTAAATTTACTATGAGAAAGATCCTGAGACACAGATTAGAGCATATTTTTTTAAAGCACATGCACTGAGATATACACACTCACCCACAGCCAATATGTCATTGTAAACTGAACTTTAGAACCAATCATTTGTCTAATAAACAAAAGCCACCTTTCCCTCATTTCAAGAGAAATAAGGAATATGTTTTACATAAAAAACAATTTTAACAGCTTTTGTACTTACCATTGCATTTATAACTTGGATAAGATGAAATATGAACATAATTTTACTTCATAAGATGTTCTATCTACCTTCCATGAATTAACTAGTCTTACACTTCGAGCTGACAGCTCACACTCACCTTCCATTTCTAAAGGGAGGGAGGGACAGATATACCAGGGAAGCCACATGTAACAGAATTACATTAATTACACAGAATAAACCTTTTGAAACACACCTGAAATATTTAGACATTTGTAATATAGAAATAACTTCTGACTTCAGGTCCAGTTGTAATTCCCTCCTATCACTGCCATGATTTTACCATCTGACCCAGCAGTACAATTAAAGAAGAAAAAGGCTAACACTTTCTCCAATAAAGCAGAGAGCTAGACAACAGATCAAGACACTCAGTCCCACAGAGCCAGTTGGCCCGTTGGTTTATTTGAAATATTAGCATCTCCCCAACACGACAAAGTATGAGCAAAATTGTTTAAATCAGGAGACAGAATCCTGGAATACAGGGAAGTACGTAATGGAAATCCTGAGAAAATTACAGCATGAAGAGAAATGTAAAAGCCATGTAGCTTGAAGAGTAAAAAGCTCCTGGAACTAGCTTTTTGCTACTTTCTGTAAGACAAAATCATGAGTCACAGTTGGCCCAAAACTTCTTAAATTGCTGCTAATAAAGACACTGTCATGATAATTCAGAGAAAGAGTTCACCTCTAACTGTTTCCAAGCACAACTTTTTATGACCTTCTATTTACAGAATGGGAGGCAGCCAATAAAATTCTCAGTAGAACTCTGTATCCTCACATGGCTTGCAAGTCATCTTGTTTTCTATCTCTGGATAGCACAATGCATTTTCAAATTAGTTTCTCCCTTGCTTCAGCTGGCAATTTATTCTATCAATCTTAAGTGTTTAAAATTAAGATAAAAATCTCTTTTCAGATTGCTTTAAATAAAACTTAAACACATATAGCATTGTTTCAAAATAATGGAATTATTCACACATCTATTTTTGACAGTTATGTTTGGAACAAAAGCAGCTTGAATGCAGAATATATTCAAAAGTTATATACAGCCAGCTGGAACATCAGAGATGTATCTTCTCTCTTTCAACACTAAACAAAAAAAATGGGATTAATACACTAAACTTAGCAGGGATATGCTCAATAAAGAAGGTTGATTTATTAAATGTAAGCATCACCCATGACTGCTTTTAATTTAAGTTTCTTTTAATTCACAGCTAGCAATGAAGTTTATCAGTACACATTTGGGCTCAGGTCATAATGCATAGAGGTTTTAGATAGTATGGAAGGATAAACACCACTACACTGTTGCCTAACCTCCCACAAGAATGCAAAACAAAACTGCAACTGAAATACAATATCCCAATGATTAAGAGGGATTCTGTAGAGCAGACAGCTAAGGGCAAAAAAAGTACATTGTAAGTAAGAGCTTGTGAGATTGAGGGGCTTGCTGATCTACTAGAGGTTTCTAAAAGGACTCAAAGGCAAAGATTCCTCAAAAAGACAAAACAATTTCTTAAGCTTCAGGGTATATTGAGGAATTTTTTACCCAGGACATACTTCTGAGGTGAAGTGGAAATACTGTCAGATTGCAGTGTCAATAGAAGACATACTGGAACCACCTGATCATTAAAACATCAAGTCAGCAGTCCTGATAGGGTTTTAAAACTGTGGAAAGTTACAATGACTGCATTTTAGCAATTCAGACACTTGATTCTCGGCAGCCGGAGGGCAGAAAACACTGACAGAAGCACTAGAGGTGATTTGGGGAATTACAGACACAAACCTTTTATTTCTGGTTTCGGATTTCATACAAATTATGTCACAATGAAATGCACTTGATTGTAGCTTGCCTCCAGCTAACCAAAACCGACTAGTGCTCGGTTGATTACAGCACTGGAATGTGCTATAACCTCTGAGATTGACTCTTTGTATTAACAAGCAATAATTGTGACTGAGCTGCAAGACAAACACATTGTTACTGCAATTATACAAATGGTAGTTCCTACTGCAACAACACCCAAGGACAAATCACATTGTGCTGTAAGAGAAAAATTGTTTTCATTTCATTTAATCCAGAGATACAGATATATGCAAGCACATCCATATATACCTATTGCTTCTTATGGTGTGTATGAAGGAAAAAGGATATTACACGGAAAGGCTGTATATCTTTTCAAGTACCTCTACCTTTAGATTACATTCTGCAATAAAAAACACTGGCAAATAATATTTTATGCAAAAAGGAATTCTACTGTAAGTCATTTTATGAATTGCTGGACTGAAAAAAATATGCAGTAATGAAATGTACCTATGTTCGGAGTCTCTTTCCATCACCTAATTTCTATCCTAAAGAAAAACATACACATGGAACCATCATAGGTTTCTTCATTCTGCATGCAACCCCATGCATATGCTTTACTAATAATCAGTTGATGACATTGATGATTCACATTGATGCCAAACAACTTGAGAATATATAGTTTGCCACTGAATCTTGCAGTTCTCTGCCTTCTTGCAGAGGATCAGATTCCAATGAATACGCTTCAACAAGACAGTGTTCACCTTTCAGGAGCACTGACATGTTGGAGATTTGTATATGCAATAAATTTCAGATATAAAAACTTGAGCAGAAATCTACTGCAAAGAAGTTGATACCTACTATACTGCACTTAACTGAACAGATTTTGAATTAATTTTAATATCAGGACTTTATCTTAACTCCACTATCACCGTAACACATGGAGGATGCCTTAAAGGAGCCATGAATCAATCCTTCAACACTTTTTGCAGGTCAGAGAACTTCCTTACAAACAGCCTGGTGCCAATTGAGTGGCAGAAAGCTCATTTTACAATAAAAAGATTTTTTTCCCCCTGTTTTCTTTATGTCAGAAGCTTGGCCTATATTGAAGCTGGTTTATCTTGAATTGATACTACTACACATGATATTACTGTACATGACATATACAACAAAGACTAATACATAACTATGCACATTCAAAACCATACTTCCGGGAAAATAAACTTAACCATTGACAGGTGGGTAAGGTAGAAAAGCTTTATGTATAAAAAGTTTCATGTTTCATGTATAGACTCAAAGTCTCTTAAAGACTTTGTCCAGAACCTTGCTTGTGGAAGATATTAAAAAAATTACAGTCTCACAACCTCACAACCTCAATGAAGAATGTATTAACAGGGCCATTCTCTGTATAAAACATATTGTCTCTCACTGTGCACCAATGTCCTACATACAGCCTCCTTCAGTAAAAGTTAGAGCAATCAATCATACATGACTCTTAGCTAGGCTATTTTTCTCATTAATTAAAAACCAACATGAATTAATACTATAATAAAGTCTAGAAGAATCTATGAAAAGTAAAAGTAGATCCCATCCTAGTGAGCAGTGTTTTTTCAAGTGGAAACTTCATTTCAAAAGTTGTAGTTCAGAAAAATACCAAGAATCTTTTATACTGCTTGATAGTGCTACACTTTGACATGCAAAAGAACTGGAAATATTACAGTGAAGCTACATAATTTTGTTGACCTTGTATAATTAGGTCTGTAAATCAACAATGCTTTGAGTATTGAGTATTCTTCCTTCCTAACCACTACAACTAACTTCAGAGAAATCATTCTGAAATCCATACTTGGTATATACCTTTTACTGCAGATCATGTGTCATCGTTCCCCTTTTCTGTTATTCAGTCAGATTGAAACACAATTCAGCACTGGGAGAAAACTCTGTCTACAGTATTATATCCCTGTAAAGTATTATATCCCTGCAAAGGATAAGCCAAGGAGAAGCAGGAAGAGAGCAGAGACAAACACACTAATGACAGAGTGTTCATGTAACTGAAGGCATGGACATAAAAAATTCAGAGCCTTGCCTTACACAATCAACCTCAATGTCTGAAAAGCAATCTATTATTATATTTAAATATTGTGGGGTAAGGAACTCAGTAACCTGTGAAAGTGAGAACAGTCATGCTTTAGTTTTGTTTCCACTTGGCTTGGTTCTATTCCATAACATAAAAACAAACTTCTGCACAAACCTGATTTTCCTGGGAAATTCACAGTGTTCTTGCTTTGTCTTTGGCCTTGATGTCCTACACCCTGACAAAGCTCACTGCTATTACAGGTGGTTATTACCCAAAACTAAAACCAACCGTTTTCCTCTGAGAATCAATATAAAATTTCAAGCTAGCTTTGGAATATTTCCATTTGTCTCTAGATGGGCTCATTGAAGCTTTTTTTATTGAAAAGAAACTTGGTGGCATATTGCTGTCTGAAACCAGTATCAAATTTCAAAGTAACAGGTAACAACTTCAAGAGCTGAGAGAAACAATCATTAGGACACCTGCATGAACCCCCCAAATGATACAGAGAATACTGCAGAACATTTTAAAACAAAGATGGTGACTTGCATGTACAAATATGGATAGAGGGAAGAGGGAAAACTACACAAATAATTTTTCCATAGGAGTTCAGTCAGGATAACTGTGCCATCTACCTGCATTTCTGTAGAGGGAAGAGAAGTTACAGTTCTTACTTTAAGTGGTGAGCCACTATTTTATTTTTTGCCATTTCTGTCTTGCTAACACATCCATATTTCTGAAAAAGAATACCTGTGAATTTTCAAATTTCCTGAGAACACATCACACGTAAGTACTTACTATCCAGAGAAATCATACCTGCTACCAAGGATTGGCTCCCCAGAGGCTCCCAAAGCAGAATAGTCCATGCCATAGAAATTCAGCCCTAAAAGTATCTTACTCCTCCACTTTGAATCAGGATCCAGCACTTGAACACAGGCTCGTACCCAGGGAAGGGGGGAATTTGGACCAGGTCTGCCAAGGTAGCAAAAATCAAACAGAGTGTCAGAAAAACATACAGGTTCATTCTCAGCCTTCTCCTTTGACTAGTATAATTGTAAAAAGTAAATTATGCCACAAAAAAATCAGTGAAGATGAACACACAATCTCGTTAAGGTTAAATGCCCATTCTTCAGTAGCTTAAAGTGCGGGTGCACAAACATAATTATTGACTTTGTGTTCAGTGCAATGGTGTAGGCACATAAAACTCCTTACAGTGGGTAAGGAAAGGTTTTCCCCTACCACATTTTCTCTGTCACTGGGCCTTGCACAGCGCCTGCACTATAATTCAAAACTCTGTATGACTTCATTGTTTTCCAATACCACCTTCAATGTTTTTACTGCAAACTGGCAAAACATATCAGGACAAAATTCATCATTTACTTACAGAAAGAGTTATAAAATTATGACTGGCAAGCAAGCAAAGTTTCAATGATTGTTTAACACTTACTAATGGAAAAAACCCTAAACAAAAAGCTACATTATGAAAAGAGGTCCTGCACTTTGGCCACCACAACCCCATGTAATGCTACAATCGGGGGGGGGCAGAGTGGCTGGAGACCTGGGGGTACAGATTGACAGGAAACTGAACATGAGCCAGCAGTGTGCCTATGTGGCCAAGAAAGCCAAAGGCATCCTGGCCTGCATCAGGAATAGCGTGGCCAGCAGGACTAGGGAAATGATTCTTCCCCTGTATTCAGCATTGGTGAGGCTGCACCTTGAGTACTGTGACCAGTTCTGGGCCCCTCAGTTGAAGAAGTTGTTGAGGTGCTGGAGCGTGTCCAAAGGACAACACAGCTGGTGAAGGTACTGGAGCACAAGTCCTGCGAGGAGCAGCTGAGGGAGCTGGGGATGTTTAGCCTGAAGGAGGATCAGGGGAAACCTCATTGCTCTCTACAACCATTTGAAAGTAGGTTGTAGTGAGATGGGGATTGATCTCTTCTCCGAGGCAACCAGTAGTAGGAGAAGAAAGCAGTCTAAAGCTGTGCCAGGGGAGGTTTACAGTATTCACAGTATCACAGTATAGATAAGGCTGTAAAGGACCTCAAAGATCATCTAGTCCAACCTATAATCCAACTAACCTATCCTCTACATATACATCATATCACTCAACACCTCATCCAGCCAACGTTAAACACCTCCAGGGTTGGTGACCCAACCACCTCCATGGGCAACCCATTCCAAATCCGGATCACTCTTTCAGTAAAAAACCTTTTCCTAAAATCAAGTCTAAACTTTCCCTGCTGAAGCTTAAGACTATGACCTTTCGTCCTGTCTCCAGAGACCAAGGAGAAAAGACCAGCCCCCACCAGACTACAACCTCCTTTTAGATAGTTATAGACA
>WEKX01003506.1:84293-126883 GCA_013390025.1 Pitta sordida
TCCAATTTGGATGTTTTGTTGGCCCCTCTCCTTATTCCACTATTTATTGAAAACTTAATCATTTCATGATCACTGCCTCCCAGACAGTCTCCAACTACCACATCTCCCACCAGGTCCTCCTTATTAGTAAACAGCAGATCAAGAAAAGCCTCACCCCTGGTAGGGTCTCTGACCCTATTATGATAAGAAGCAGTCCTCTATACTCTCAACAAACCTTCTGGACTGCCTCATCTCTGCTGTGTTGAGTTCCCAGAAAATATCTGGGAGATTGAAGTCCCCTAGGAGAATTAGGGAGGGCGATCTTGAAATGTCTACCAACTGTTTGTAGAAGATTTGATCAACATCTTCATCCTGGTTGGGTGGTCGGTAGCACACTCCAATCACAGTGTCGATCTTGTTAGTTAACCCTGAGATCTGGACCCATAGGCTCTCAACTCTGTCGTCCTTGATCTCAAGTTCCATGACATCCAATGCTTCGGCAACGTACAGGGCCACTACCCTACCCCTTCTACCTCACCTATCTCTCCTAAATAGTGTATACCCCTCCAGCTCAACACCCCAGTTATATGACTCATCCCACCATGTTTCAGTGATGGCAATTATGTCATATCTTTCACGGTGTACCAAAGCCTCCAGCTCATCCTTCTTGTTACTCATACTTCGTGTGTTAAAATATACACAACTCAGCTGGGTTGGTGGGTTCATCTTCGGAGCAGGCACACCATCCATTATGCCCTTCTGAGAGGCTTTGGTGCCATCCCTTTTCCCCTTCGATCCTAGTTTAAAGCCCACTTGATGAGGCTTGGTAACTCATGACCTAATACCCTTTTACCCTTATTAGACAAATGCATCCCACCTGATTAGTAAGTATGATTAGTAAGTGTTTCCCTGTGACCAAAGAACCCAAAGTTCTTCTGGTCACACCAAACCTTTAGCCATTTATTAATAGTAAGGACTTTCCTACGTTTAGGTTAAACATGAGGAAGAAGTTCTTTACAGGGACAATGGGCTGCCCAGGGAGTCATCTCCCTGGAGGAATTTAAGAGGAGACTGCATGCAGAACTTGGTGCCATGGTCTAGTTGACAAGGTGATGTGAGGTCAAAGGTTGGATTCGATGATCTGAGAGGTCTTTTCCAACCTAGCTGATTCTGTGATTCTGCATAGCCTTTATACACAGAATAAATGAATTGTCACATACATAATATCAGAATATTGTGCTCAATCCATTCCCATTTCATCGGAGAGGATACCAGATTTTCCCTTCAAACACTTGTTAACATGATAAAAGACACTCACTAACATGATAAAAGGAGAACTACATTCTAATCTTACAAATATCAACATCTTCTACTCCCTACTAATTACCTGCCTCAAGGCCTTTGTGATATCTGTGCCATTAAAACTCAACATGCTAATACAGAAGAAGAATGTTGCTGGAAATCATGTTCATAGTTAAAGGCAAATGAACTATCAATTGTGCTTTAAAGCTAATTTGTTTGACAACACTATGTAATAGATTATTCGTGTATCTATCCTGCAGAACTGTGCAAAATAACTGAAACCAAAAGAACCTGTCCTGGAAAAGAATAAGTGCCAGGTTATCCTTTAAAAGGATAACATTTTAGCTTGAGTACAAAGTCTTTCATAATATCCAAATCCCAAATATACATTGCTGTTAAAAAATGCACTGAGTTTTCAGCTTGTTCAAAAGTCACATATTTTAATTACTAATCCAGAACTTTAGATTCTGATGAAGTTACAACACACTACCCACTTCACTAGAAAAAGTTAACTCATACTGTAGATTTCATAGTAACTTAACTAGGAATCAGTTCCTTCAACAATCTTTCTAAGGTTAGCTGGAGTCTTACCGATGTGGTGCTGAATAATCATATGTCATGAGGCTGAAGCTGTCTACTGCTGAGGCCAACTGATCAAATTCCTTCTTTGTGAACATTCCTGGCTGGTTAGTCCTTTCAAAACAAAGCAAAACAGAAACAACAGGAAGAGATAAATTACTAAAATAATCTGGCTTTTTCTCTCCTTTGGGTTTTGTACTGTTTGAACACACAGGAAAAATATTTCATACTGAGGTAGCAAAAAAAAAAAAAGACATTTCAGCAGCATTCTTATAATAAACATCTAAGGAAAGAAAATAAATTCAATTCCATGCAAGTTGCCAGTGGGAAGAATCATAGCATACATGCCAAATAAGCATTTACAGCATGGCTACAATACTGGACTGTGGACTAATCAAATCGTCTTAGGTAGCAATCAACTGAACACTAAAAGCTTTTACAAAACCTTTAATTGGTTGGCCTGTCAAACTTTTGACACTTACAAAGCTAAGTTCTCTGAGGCATACTTAAATAAATGGATGGGGGCAGCTGTTGATAGAAAAAAATAAACCAAAGGTAATTTTTTTATTAATCTCAAAAAGAACAATAATTTCAGTTTATACTGTATTGAAGACAGACTATACAAACCTGTTTTCTTCAGGCAAAAACAGATCCATTCCTCTCTTTGAGGGAGGGCAAGGGAGGGGAAGAAGAAATCCATTCTATGACCTTCTCTAGACAAAAGTCTTGTAATGCCTTCAACATATCTTTGTATGAAATATAGAACACAATTTTTACTTCCTCCTTTTTTATGCCTGCTCTTGATTTACAAAATATAGGACTGGCGTAATATCTACTTTAGCTTAGTGGACAAAGGAGTGTGTATTTTGCCAGATTTGTACTCATTCCTTCAACCATTGAAGTTGGAAACAATTAATTCACACAAGTTGCCTGAAAACATCAAATCTGTTTCAAAGAGAATTTATAACTTCAATCTAGCAGCGCAAATAGCACAGCAGAGAGCACAGGGCAGTCTTAATCATGTTGCAAAGATGGGACTGAACTAAACAGGAGAAGCTGCTGCCAGGTGACCCATGCTCTCAGCCAGAGGCTCTGAAGCATGTTAACACGAGACAAACAGGTAGAGAAGTAGCATATTTTCCCAAAGTAACCTGGGAGAGCAGAGTCCACAGGGGGACAATATAAAAGAAAAGTAAAAGGGAAAAAAAGATGGTTTAACAGCTACACACTCTGTCATCAGATAGGCAGACTTAGAGGACTGTACGAGAAGAAACCTCTAGAGAGTAGAGAGGATGAAGAATAAAGACCTTCCTGATTGTATCAGAACCTGCTACTTGATCTACAAATTAGTAGGCAGTCCCTGTCTAGGCAAGGTACACTTTTAAAATCACTCACGTTCCATCTTAAATGTAAAAATCAAAAAGATGCTCAGTAACAGATGCGAGTAATAAATAGAAAAATCACATATTTTGACCCTTATCCCTTTTGGATCAGTGTGTAAATTCTACATCCAACAATATGTGCTGAGTGCATCACCAGAGCATAACAGTGTTCATTTACCAGTTTACAAGGATACTTTTTGTTGCCTTGCATTAGGAAAGATGTGAACAGAATACAGGTTACAAAGTGGGGCAGGTTAAATCACATAACGTGCGTGTTGTGTTATAAGACAGCCAAGTAAGAATGAGATGTAGAAGTCAGGTAAAGGAACCTGATGGAACATAACCTGGATTACATAGCTGTAATTTGTACAAAACATAATGGCATTTTGGAAGTCTCAAATTTTCAGAAACAGTGATATATTGATCCCATGAAGGAGAAATCCCATCCCTTTCCTTCCAGGGTTTTAATAAATTAAAACAAATCCTTATTTCTGGAACCTATTGATAGACCTCAGATTTTTGTATAGTTATCTGCTTGTCTTTTACTGCTATTGCAAACAACAGTTGTTCTACAAGAACTAAAAAAAAAAAAAACCCACAACAAAACATCTTTGAAACAATGTCATGGCAACGTGGATGTCTGCAGGCAAAAACTCCAGCAAAACACATTTTCAGTAAATTGATTGTGATTACTCATGAAGGGAAAAGCATAAAAGTAATTATAATGTGTATTAGATATTAGGGCAAGTTGGACTGCTTTATAGATTAAGCTAGGTAATACTTTAATGAAACTTGCATTTGTAACTTAAGAAACCCAGAGGTTAAAATGGATATTATCATCATTTTCTCCAAAGCAATCTTGTAACTCAGCTACTTCCATGACAGAGGAATGCCATCTGAGTGCCATAAATTTCCAACTCGGAGCAAACCCAACAGCAATGAATATGCTGTGTCCATTCGTGTATAGTTTTAAAACACCACCACTCTTCATAAAAAAGCAAGCACCACTCATCAGTTCAATGAGTAGCACCAATCAACTCTGCTCTAGTCAAGCACTTCGGGAAACTGTCCACAGGAGCAAAAACTAGACTACATATTTGATTCCTATCCTTAGAATTGTTCTGAGTCAAGAAAACTGCCACTCAAGGACAAAACCTGAATATTTTTCAACAGCTAATATGCTTCAAATTTGAGGCTTTCTAATCATTCTGATGTTTCCTTGTAAACTTAACTCAAGGGCAGGTATGACCTACTGACAAGTTCATTGAGAAACATATCACAAGGAAAGTCAAGAGACTTGGCACAGAACATGTGATGCCCATGAAAATAATTCACAAATCTAAATCAAAACCTTGTCATTCTTTTAAACCTTCATTACCATTTCTAAAGTAGTCACTAAAGTGGCAGAAACTTCAAAATCATTTATTAGCTCTTTACAATATATGTAGAATCAACAAATATGCTGAGTTGGAAGGGATCCACATGAATCATCCAGTTTAACTCTGGCCCTGCACAGGACAGTCCCAACAATCCTACCATGTTCCCAACAGGGTTGTGCAAACACTTCTTGAGCTCTGTCTGGCTTGGTGCTCTGACCAGGAGCCTGTTCCAGTGCCTGACCAACCTCTGGGTTAAAAATCCTTCTCCAACATTCAGCCTAAACCTCCATAAAGGCCAAAAAAAAGAGCCTGTATTTACAGTAACCCTAGTTTGCTAAAACACTCAAGCCTAAATTCCAGTGTCTTTGAGAGAATTTGGCATAATTTAACAAGTTTGCTTAGTATTTCCAGTCTTCCAAACTGGGACAGGCTCTGCTCTCACTTAGCATTGTTTTTTTTAACACAGCATGTTTAATTTCAAAACTTTCTCAGGAAGATTTAAGAGACATAGCAGGAGAGGCAAGAAAAACAACTCAGTTTCCTCTGCAAATCTGTTTTTAAAATTTCCACCAGCCTTAAGCACCTGAAGGTTCCTCTCAGCCCTCTGCAAAACCAGATCCAAATCGTCCCCAAGATCCTGAATCCTTCCCAGAGCTAGGAGAAGGATGACGACGGAGGAAGGACTGAGGTGGGATGGAGAAGGGATGCCCCGGGTGGCAGAGCTGGTGCCCACAGCCCCAGCCCCTCAGGCTTCAGCTGAGATATCCTCAAAGGGTTAAAATTCCCAGGTATTCCTGCTAATATTAACTATTCCTATTCAGCATCCGTGGGGCTTTTCAGTAACTCGGATTCAACAAAATACATGAACATGAGCATAATCATCTGAAAAGCTGAACCATATAAACTGAATCCATAATCAAACTGCTCCTCAGTGCAAACTGCTCCCCCTTGAAACACACACTGGGATGACAGGGAAAAGAAAAGGTTAAGACTAATTTTCTGGGATTGCTGGAAACTCTTGCCTTACACTATTAGTAAGAACCATATTGCTTTTTGAAATTCGGAGATGCTTGCTTTTATTTTGCTATTAAATAGGTCCTAAACTTGCTCAGGCAACATCTCACAGTTGCAGGTTTGGTTTGTGCTATTACTGAAAAAGCACTGAGGTTTTTAGCTCCTTTCAAGCCAGTTTCAATGTGGCAGTGCAATATTATGTCTCAACCTATACAACCAGGCGTTATATTGTATTTTTATGTCTTCCTTACCCATTATACATTCCACGTTTCCAGGAAAGAGAGCTTCTGTAGCAGTGATAAATGCTCTGGTGAAAAACAGAGGCAAAGCCAGGAAGAAATCCACTTTAGTACAGTGGTGAGTGCCCCCGCCTCTCATGCAGGAGACCGGGGGTTCAATTCCCACCAGGGAGGCAGTGGTGCCGTTTGAGAATTGGACTCAATGATCCTTGTGGGTCCCTTCCAACTCAGAATATTCTGCGAATTCTGTGAAGGGTGCACACTCGGGGCATCACTCCACTGACTTTTCTGATTCTCAATTCATGATCCAAGAATTCATGATACAATTCATAGTCTAGTTTCAATACAGGGTATTTGGTTTATTGGACTGGTGAGCAGATTTCAGAGAGGGAAAGTACCTAAACAAGACCATATGCAAAGTATGAATTGCATAAACAAACCTCCATAAGCAGAGACATCAAAACTGTGACAGATGTCAGTTCTGTCACTTAAAGTGTGACTCAAAAACACTTAGACACTGTGATTATGAGGATGACCAAAAATCCATCAGTAAACAGAAAATCAAATTGTATCTTCTGTTTTTCATCATTAACATTTTAAACTAACATTTTGTGGTGAATGTATGCCACTTACTATTAAAAAGAAAAAGAATCTCTCAAACAGATGAAGCTTTATTTTCTTCTTTCTGGTTTGAAACAATAATCAACATGGAATGATATTTATACCACATTTTTTAATTTTCTGATTTCTAGAAAATTCTGTAGGATTATATATCTAAAGTACCAGCCATATGCAAACACTCCTTAAATTCCTCAGACTAATGAGACAATAGATACAATGTCTCTTCTTTACAGTATTTTTAAATACTGACTGAAGTGTTAAAGAAATATGGACTTACCCCAGTGAAAATACATATCTGGAATTAATCTAACAAGTGTCTGTCACTCCTATTCAACATTTAAGGGATAAGGCATGAAATATCAGGAATTCAGAGAGGTGGTTTTCTATGAAGGCAATTACAAGTTATCAGTTCAGAGGAATGATTAGCACTAAGGAAGGGAAATGGGGCACGGGACTGCTGGGCATGAGGAAAGGGCGTGGTACAATAAAAACATACTGCAGAGAGAAAATGACAGTTCTCCCTTCCAGGGCATTCCTGTTTTACCTCAAGTGGACCTTTTTTATTCTGTGCCATGTTTTCCTTTTAAAAAACAGTAAAGCATTTTCCTTACGCAACATCCACAGAAATGATCTTCCTGTAAGGAACCTCAGGAATACAACTTTCTCCCCTTCAGTGAGAGAGCAATGGCAACCTTGCAGAAATTATATTCCCCTGCAGAAAACTATTCCCCTGAGAGCATAGGTCTTATTCGTACATATTCCTGACTATTTGTCAGCATTTGCCAGTGTCACGCTGCCATATATATACAAAAAAACAACCTATTACTGAGACGTCACAGACTTTGAAGAAGAAATCACTGGTTTTCCTTAGTATTTCTACATCCACAGCTTAAAATTCCACATTCTCTTTGGACCATCTTTTCATGCCTGAAATAACTGCAGAGGAGTTTTTTCCATAGCCTAAAATGTCTGTTACATGCATCTCCCAAATTACAGTCGTATGTATCAAAATTCCCATTAATGCTTTACTGATAAGTATTTATCAGGTTTTGACTTTTCAGTCTTTCATATTGAAAGACTGGAAAAATACTTCAACAGTGCAAGCCACTTTCATTTCCTTTCAAATGAATCCACATTCTCAATTACTTCTTCTCTCACTACAATTACTCTCAAAATGAAATAAGAAAAAAAAAGGTTGTAACTGACTGCTATTCCCTGCAAGTTTGAACTGCATTCTTGTTGAGTTACCCCGCCTTCTTTCTCTCTTATAAAAGTTTCCTGTATCCTCACGTCTTTGAACAGCCTTCATAATGGAAAACTGATTTTCTGTTTCTTCTATGACTCTATTTCAAAGTCAGCCTCTCAGTAATGACTTAATTTTCTTGTCATGTATAATTTTCTGTAAAGCAACTGTTTGCAAACCTTGTCCCATCTTTCTTAACCATCAGATATTATTGGTTTTCATAGCTCATTGCTGATAGGAGCATTATAATGTAATGTTCTTGCATTTTATCAACACAGACCACTGAATTCATTTCATGCACAATCACTAAATAAAAATTCACTCTTTCTTCCTGTATGAAGTCTGTTCATCAGCAAACAGGAGAAAGAGCTTAAATGTCTATCGTGTTCATCACACAGTTAAAGGCATTGATAATGAAGTGATCAAATACATAAACAAGCTGAATCTGAAAGCAGTTTTTTTTTTCCAGAAAAATTACTTGACAGTTTTGTAATTACCTTTTCTCATTTCAGGTTTTTCAAAATTCTTAAGATGACAGCTCACTGAAGTAATTCTCTAAGCAGTACTTAGAAAACATGCATGTTTTGCAACTAGATTTTCTGATATGTTATAGATGTCTCATGTACAATGCTTTCTTACAGCTGCATCTTGAGGAAAATAAAGGTGTTACCTTCATCTGTCAAGCTGCCTATTTTCTTTAAGTAACAGGGACCTAATGACTAATAATCTACGCTTACGTCAATTTGGTTTGAAACTGGTCAAATGTCAAAAAAGCTTTAGTGAGAGATGAAAAACACGAGAGAAAGCTTTCAGACACCTTCTTACCTCAGAAATCAGGCTAAAATTAAGGCCTGTCTAAAATAACATTGTATGAAGTAGGCAAATCAACAAGATCTTGACACAATATTGCCGTTCAAAGCCATAAACAATAATTAAAGGTCTAATCCCTGCTGTTAAAAAAGGAACGCGACCATACTGAATGTTTAACCAAAAAAGGAGATTCTTAGACAGATGAAAATAGATTTACTACATAGTATGGGATGAATTCCATGCAGTTGATTGGAAATTTTAAAAAGCACAGCATGTTCTCCATCTCTGACCCCTCTCCCTCAGTGAGCACATCTTTGCAGACAACAGATCAAAGCCTTTGCAGAGATCCATGTTGGTCAAGCATTTCAGAAAATGCACACGCTTAGTATTCAAATATCTTCACCAGCATTTCTAACACACAATTCGTTTTCTCTGTTTCCTTTCTAAGGACAAAAGATTGCAAGAGGTGAAGCGATTCAAACACAGTATCTGATCCTGTGACCTACAAATTAAGATCAATGTGACAAATCCAGGGCTGTGCATTCCAAACCCAAAAATGTTAGTCCATTGAGCTACTGTGCTGAGGTCAGTCCATTTCAGGAGAAACAAATAACACAAATTCCAAGTTAGTATAAATTTCCCCACCCCTTTTTCTTTTTTACAATTTCTGCATGAAAATCTTACTCCTCTAAAAATTGAAATAAAAATCAAACTGAAAGGTAATTCCATAAAACCAGTGAAATCTCTGCTCACACTCTTCCAGTCATGGATTTTCACCTGGTTCTACTCATAGAACACCCTCCCAATTTCACACATTAAAGTTCTGGTACAGATGAAGGCAGAGACAAAAGCAGGAGCTTCCTTTCCCTCCCAGCTATCTTATTGTCAATAAGTCAGAGAAATATCCCAAGAGATAAAAACTGTAAAAGAATGAGCAAATGAAAAAGGAGAACTGTAATGGAAACACCCCAGCCAAAGACACTGCACAAGTAGGGTCGCTTGTTAGATAAACTTCTATGAAAAGTCACGTAGTTAGGGTTTATTTTGCTTATAATTTTTTTATTTGCACCTTCTCTACTATTCTCTACTATTCTAAATAGTAGCTTAAATTTAGAAACAAAAACCTGTGACCCTACTTGTGCAGTGTCTTTGGCTGGGGCACTAATTTCACAATAGGGATGGATTCAGATGCCTTCAAAGCATAAGGGCTATGGGTCAATTGTCCACAGAAAAGATCACAATTCAGAACAAAGAAACATCTGTACCAAAACCCACAGACCACATTAATGTGTTTAAGTTTTCTTAACAGCAAAAATCTCTTTGCCAAATTCTCAGATAAGATTAGGATAGGTATTTAAAAACCTGTGGGTCCGTAGCATTTACGATTTTACAACATGGGAGCACTGGGAGTGGTTCCTTCGCACACTTCAAGGGCTCCATATCACCAGGGGTCTGTAAATTATAACAGATTGACATGTGAAAAATTGCTATATTTTTATCAGGAAACCAACTAGTATTTATGTACCTAATGAAATTTTTGCAGAACATTAAGAGCTGGCACTCTTCTTTAATATACATATCCCACCCCAGCTGTTGCCTTTGCAGTCCTTGCTCTCCAAACAGGCAGAAGCACGGGATCTGTTCTACTTGTCATGGAGTAGCCTACATAGTTTTCATGAAGCCAAACTAATTACCTGTGGCCCATCTGGTTTAAACCAGTAACAGAAGTCAAGAAGGAGAAACATGCCAACAATTCTACGTCCTGAAAAGAAGGCATGAAACCTCAGTGGACAGCTAGGGACAAATGAGCTTGAAAACTACAGTCCTCAGAGCTGAACCATGCTGACAGACCAGTCTGCACCACTTGCACTGTATTTTTCAAGTAACTTAAGAATTGGTATCTGAAACTCTTAATTCAACGTAAGAAATACACCTGTTTGACACAACCAGACAATCTGAATACCAAAGAAAAAATTTCTTTTGATACTTGTTGCTGTATTTATCAGTTTCATTTTTGGGAAGGTCAACTGTTCTGCTTTAGTGCTGTTTCTGTTATGTTGCTTCACCATGTTCATCGGAGTCATTTAAGCAAGACAATGCATAAATGAACATCCGCTGTGCCACCATTTGCCTGTCCTAATTTCCAAACTATTCTAGCACCTTCTGTGCCAGGGCTTAATGCCCAGGCAAGCCATGCTCCAACAGCAGAACATGATGCAAAACAAGCTTGTACTCAGGAGCATATGAGCCTAATTTAAAAACTCTAACACCACATGTAGCCTTAATTGCTCCTTTCATAGATTAAAATGCTCATAATTTTTCTTATCTTTTTTTTTTTTGAGAAGTTTTCCAACTTCACACTGAAACTTACGCAGTAATTGTAATTGCTCTACACTAGCTGGCTCACAATTGGTAGAGCAACAAACAATGGACATGGGGAAGAATGTATTTCACCCTTTCTTCTCTTTGACCATTGGTTGTTGACTTACAGATTATTTTCATGATTTTCCCCAGCGAGAATTCAAACCCAGATGTGTATACTTGCATCAGCAAGTGTCAATATACAGTTGCGTTAATTTTATACAGTAAGGCATTGTCTTTAAAAAGCTAGTTTTAAGAATACAGTGAACCCTCACTACTTTACACTTCCTCTCTTGCAGGTTCACCTCTTTGCGGACTTTTCCTCTACAAGAGCGGAAGCCTGTTTCGCAGTGCATTCAGCACCACAAATGCACTAACTGACAGTAATGAATACGCAAAGACAGACAGTCATGAATATGCAAATTAGCCCTGCCTGCCACACCGCCGCATGGACTGCTGGTACACTGCTCTGCAGGCCCACGCTGTGCCGGACTCATGTCCCGTAGTGCTGGGGCGCGTCTGCCCACCTGCGCTGGGCTCCCATTCTGCATCACTGTAGCACTGCCTGTGCTGGGCACATGTCCCGTAGCACTTCTGGGCACAGTGGCACTGTGGCAGCGTGGCATTTGGGGAACAGGGGGCGACGGGATTGGAGCCGCTGGATCTGGGGGGCTGGCAGGTGGTAGGGGACGGGAAGTTTAGAGCCAAAGTGCTTCTGGGAGGGCAGGAGCAGACCCACTGACTCCAGACCATGGCTCAGCTCTGCCTGCACCACCGCCCCTGCCACAAACTAATATTGAAAATCTATTAAAGAGAAATCAAAAGAGGGGAAAAGCTTCATCTTGGTGCTGTTTCATTTGTGGGGAAAAAATAAAGCAAAAATCAGCAACATTGCCCAGTGTCTACAGGCGCAAGTGTTGCAAGCTGCTTACGTCACACGGGACGGGGCAGGGGGCTCTCCTCTAGGATATGGGGGGCGGGTGAGGTGGAGGGAGAGGTGCAGAGAAAGGAGAGGAGAAGGAAGGGAAGAAAGGTGCAGGCAGGGTTAGCAGGCGCAGAGGCGGGTGGGGAGGAGCAGGGCTGCAAGCCCTCCTGGCACAGGATGCCTCTGTCCTCCATTGCTGCCACCAGCTCCTCTGCCCATCCCCCCATGCTGTGTCATTGGCTGCAGCAGCTGCTGCTCCACCCATACAGGCTGGGCTTGGCAGGGCCACGCTCAGGGCAGAGCTGACCAAGGAAGGGCTATGTAGATACCATGCCTATTGCTGTGGCAACGCTAGCAATCTGCCAGCTTGGCATGAGCTGGCTCCCAGCACTCTCGCTGGTGTCCCGGGGCTGGTCCCAGTGAGCCAGCCCCCCGGTGGAGCACGGGACCCTGGCCAAGTGTGCTCAAAAAAGGTTACTGGTTAAGTACTGGCTAATTTTAAGCTTGCATTTTTACTGTTGTGGGAGTGGAGTCAAAGACCAAGGCACAAATCCATCTTAATTCTCTTGCAAGTCAGAGCTCATTGCTATGGATATTCATTCTTGCACTTCAAATGAGATAACAGATCATCATTACTAAGGAAGCAAAGCATTCTTGCATTAGCAGAGAAGCTGCAGCTCATGAGAAACTCGGTGAAACTTGCTAAGAGTTTTGCTAGTTGAGTAGAAACAATTTCCTTGATTTTCAATATTATTGGATAGTTGGGCTGTGAGAAAGAGGCATTATAAAATGTCTTTGTACATGAAAAGTCAACAGGAGGTGCCCACCGGTTTTGAAATCACAAACTCCTGGTTACTATATAAACATTTTAAATAGCTGAGCCACTGCAAGGACTGTTGTGACCTGGTGGTCTGAGAATGCCAGGCTATGCTGCTATGGTAATGGCCGGTTCCTCATGGTCACTTGCAGCCCTTTTACAGCTCGATTCAAAAACCAGCTGCCTCACTGCCCCTACCAGCCATGACTAGAAGTCTTCATCCCTACCCCCTGCGCTGCTACTCAGAGCCCTGGCCTCAGCTGCTGAGAGCCCAGCTCCCACTCAGCTGCCCCTTGGAGCAGGGCCAGGGCCGTGCCCAGAGTGGGGACCAGGCCCTCTCCACTGCGTTCCCTGCCACAACATTGCAGGTGCCCATGCCGGGGAGGGAACACTACTGGGAGGGGTCAGAAGTACAGCCCCGTGGTGGCTCCTCAGCCCACTGAAGCTGCTGCAGTGGTGGCAGCAAAAGCCTGGGACTTCCCATGGCATCGTTGTGGCCGCAGGGATCCCTTCCTCCCAATTCTCATAGACTCCACAGGCGGGTATGAGGCAGAGAAGACACAAGACATGGCGTGAGGAGTTTCTGGGAATGTCCCACAGCCACCCTGGAGCAGGGGGGGTGGGGCAATGGGCGGGGAAATTTGCATATTAATGAGCTTTCTATCATTGCAGAGCAAGGGCTTTGCGGGGTGGGGGGGGGGGGCGGATCCCTGGCCCTGTGATAATTGAGGGACGACTGAACATTTGTTCCTGTCAGTCTTCTGAATCTACACAAAATGCATGGAACCTTTCACAGCTGCAGTCATAGCCATGCTGTACTGAGCTGGTAGCCCAACAAACAGCAGCAAAACCAGGGAAGCAATTAGCAAGGCAAACATGTAGTTTATAGCAGTTAACAAGCATCCAGACCTACTGTAGCTAGCAGAACTGAGTTTAAAAAGAGATGTGACTGACAGACCTATACTTTATGCCTTTATACAGGGGAAAATACATCAGCCCAACAGCATGACTCTGAGCATGATTCATTAGTACTATCATAATCTGAAGAAATTATTGAACTTCCTCCCGTAACTATTACTCAGTAGTCAGTAGTCATTTTTTACCCAGCTTTCTGTTCCCCTCATTATAAACTCATATCTCAAGTTGTATCTTGTGATCCAAGACATATTTTACAGGTTCTCTAATACGCAATAAAACCCCAATTATGCCAGTCAACTAGCCTAGACAGCCCACTTAAGATGTATTTCTATGCCTTCTTGAGCACTGAATTTTATGCACAGAGTCCAATTTCAAAATTTCAATATACATAATTGCACTCTCCGTATTCCTGAGATTCCTTTTTGTTTTTAGGATGCTCACAGGAAGTTTGACACCTATGGGAACAATAGAGTGCAACATGTTACTATCAGCTAGGCACAACAAATAGAAATCTGTGCATAGCTAGCTTTCAGATTTTCCTTCTCAAGTCCCACTTTTTGTATATTGCTTGTCCAAAGAGATTGTGTTTCAGCATCAAATTTCTTTGTTGGAAACAGCAGGCATGGGAGAGTATAGTTGGTGTATACTTGCTAGCTCTACAATAAACACACACTGATCATTTTTAGAATTCCTTGCTTTTCTGTGATCTCATTTGTCAAACTGGAAAGAAAAATAAGAAACATAAGACATAGGGAAAGTTCAGAAAAGTGAAGCAACAGTACTATTGATTCCAACAAAATAAAATTATTATGACCACATTTCTCACATATATATTAACCTTTCATAACTTGAAGTGTAGGTATTCATAAAGCAGAGTCCTACATATTAAACAGTAGTCTACAAAGCTGGTTTTCTAATATACTGTTATTTGATATAATCTGATAATTGAAAACTCCATCTGAAACAAGCAATAGATTTCCTGCTGTTTTGATCCCTGGCATTATTTACTTACCAAAATTTCAAGGCTTTACATTCTGGCCCACATATTCTCATGGTCTGAGAATAACGTTAAGTGACAGTTCCCATTTCACTCCAAATCAGAGACATGTTACAAGTTGCTTATAATTTAATTGAATTCATTTACCATACATTATCATAAAAATCACCCTGCTGTTTACTTGTGTATTCTGCATCTGAATTACTACTGGCTAGAAATACTTCTAAGGAAAACTGTGTGTATTTACACACTAGAATAGCAAACCAGCAACCATATCATTTAGTATTCACAAAGTTATGGCAAGGCAATTAATTGGCAGCAACTTCAAAAGACAACAGACTCCTGGTAAAAAACAGATTACCTTAATATGTTCTTATCTGTTTATAATCAGTTTCCAAGGGACCAAAACACCCCTTTCCCTTATTGATATACAAAACACTAGTCAATTGTGGCATCTATTAAGCTGAGCAACTGTGAGGTCAACAAGCAATTTTTCATCCTGTATTCTTCCTGCTTTTCAGTCAAATATGTATGGATATGTATAGGAAATGAAGAAAAGAGCACGACAGTACAAAATAAAAGTAGGGATGAGTTGTCTGCCCTGCTGCCAATCTTTCCCAAGAGGTACAGTGGCATTACTAAGCTGGTATCCACTGCAGTAATGAAGACTGCACAGATTCTAGTAATTTTCATTGCACAGCAGCTCTAGAAAGAAAAAGCTGAAGCTACTTAAGAGAATCCATCACATCCATGATGTTTTTGCAGCAAGAATAAAGAATACATCGAGTAGCCAAAATGTTAATTTTGAAGAAGTTGTAGTTTACTGGTGGAAAATACTGACAATATGTACCTACAGAAGCTGTAATGGGAAAAGAGGCTTTTTTTTCCTTACATATGCAAATACGAAATACAAACTTAGGAATGCTTGCTGTATTTTGATGAGGCAATAACACACATTATGTTAAAATATTTGAAGAAAGAAAAGCGGTTTGTGTTCCTGCAGCTTTAAAATGAAAGGAGCTGCACTACTGCTGTGCATCTCAAGAAGTCAGTAAAGACAGACAAATTTTTCTAGAAGCTGTGAGGTTAAGTGCACCTTTTATCAGGGAGAAACATGTTTGTTTTTAATTTAAATACCACTTTGATATATACTATCAGAAACTGGCCAGGAGATAAATTATTCTAGCTAAACTGTACCCATTTAGCAACAGTAGCATTTTCTGAGAATGTCATGAGGACACCAATATCTCCCGTGGTTTGTTTACAATGTGCTTCACTCTTGCTAATAATCCCAAGCACTGTGTCCCATAAAGTTAAATGAAACCATACTGCTCAATGACCTCTGCTTTGTACTGGCAAGCATGTATTAAAACACTGCTAAGAAGTGCTGCTATTTTGCATATAATTACTCAAATCAAGGACCAAGGTCTGGTACACATCTAGTTATTATCATGCTAGACTTGGTAAACTTACTAAAGCATAAAGCTACTTTGAGTTACCTGGGGCTTCTTAAACAATTGAAACAATCTCTTTCCAAAACTGTCTTCCATGCATTTTAATTATGATTGATACATACAAAGATCCAAAGCTTTAGAGATTTTCAGCAGATTTTTGTGGTTTTTTTCTCAGTAATGTAGCAATCACTACTAGACTTTTCAGCTGTAATTCTAAAACTCTTCGCATTGACAAAGTAACTCATGCTTTCTTTAGCTTCATCACATACTCAGGGTATGACAAAACAAGTACTTAGTATCTTAAAGGTCATCTTCCTTAAAAGAGACACCAAAAAAGTTCTCAATAGCATGTCAAGTAAGCTGTTTCATAGAATTATGTAGGTTGGAAGAGGTCCTTAAGATCATCCAGTCCAATTGTTAATCGAACACTGCCCAGTCCACCACTAAAACACATCCCTAACCACTGTGTCTACATATCTGTCAAATACCTCCAGGGATGGTGCCTCCACCATCTTCCTAGGCAGCTGGGTCCTACAATTTTGGTGAAGAAATTTTTCCTAATTCCAAACCAAACCTCTCTGGGTGAAACTTGAGGCCATGTTTTCTCATCTTATTATTTGTTACTTGAGAAAATGAGCAACACCATCTCACTACAACCTCCTTTCAGGCAGTTGTAGAGAGTGGTAAGGTCTCCCCTGTGAGCCAGCTTTCCCTCCAGGCTTAATAATCCAAGTTCCCTCAGTGACTCCACACATGATTTACTCTGTAGACCCTTCCCCAGCTCCACTGCCCTTCTCTGGACACACTCCAGCACCCCAATGTCTTTCTTGTAATCAGGCCCCCAGACTGAACACAGGATTCAAGGTGTGGCCTGACCAACATCAAGTACAGGGGAGTTACCCTTTCACTAGTCCTGCTGGCCACACTATTTCTGATCCAAGCCAGGATGCCACTGGCCATCTTGGCTAGTTGGGCACACTTCTGGCTCATGGTTAGCCAGCTGTCAGCCAGCACCCACGTCCTTTTCCACCAGGCAGATTTCCAGCCACTCACCCCCAGGTCTGTAACATTACACGGGGTTGCCATGACCGAAGTGCAGAACTGGGCACTTGGCCTTGTTGAACCTCACACCCTTGGCCTCAGTCCATTGATCCTTGTCCAGATTCCCCTGCAGAGCCTTCCTGTTCTCCAACAGATCAACATTACCACCCAACTGACTGAGGGTGCCCTTGATCCCCACATTCAGATCATTGATAAAAATAATAAAAAGGGCTGGCCTAACACTGAGTCCTGGGGAACACCACTTGCAACTGGCCATCCATTGGGTTTAACTATTCACCACCACTCTCTGGACCCAGCCATCCAGCCAGTCTTTTACTCAGTGAAGGACGCACCTGTCCAAGCCAAGAGCAGCCACTTTTGCCAGGAGAATGCTGTGGGAAATGACTTGTGTCAAAGGCTTTAATATAGTCCAGATAAACAACATCCACAGCCTCTCCATTGTTCACCTTGTCACAGGAGATCGGGTTAGTCCAGCATTTTCCCTAAACCCATGCCGACTGGACCTGATACTGTCCTAGGTCAACTAAGATGAAGTATTAATTAAATTTNTGTCAGGTAAAAAGGAGAAAACCCCTCCCCTGGACACATCCCTTTCAGGGGAGGGAAGGGGAGATAAGAAGAGATACCTATTGTCTGTTCCAGTAAAAAGGAGAAAAGTTTTACAATAGAACAAAAGGGTTCTCCCCATGACAGATACTCTGGTTGTCCTGTACACGCTGTGTGATGACACTCAAGAGAATCTGCTCCATGACCTTCCCCAGCTGGGGAGGTAAGACTGACAGGCCTGTAATTCCTCAGATCCTCCTTCTGCCACTTCTTGTAGATGGGCATCACATTTGCTTACCTCCAATCAACTGGAACCTTCACAGCGAGCCAGGACTGATGGTAAATGATTGAAAGTGGCTTGGTGAGCACTTCCACCAGCTCCCTTAGTACTTGTGCCAGTGGATTCCATCCAGCCCCATAGGCTTGTGCAAGTCTTAAGTGGTGTACCATCAAAATGTAAGTTTTGCACAGTATTATATGATGAAGTGGCACAACCAATGCCATTTTTACTGCTACTTTGTGCAAAGGACTATACATCAGGGGACAGCAAAAGTCCAAGGAAACCTGTCTGTAAATAGAGTTATTTAACACTGTGTTTAGCTAAACTATCAGCTTTTAATGACAGCATACATCAAGTTTAACATATTTACATAATATGTCTGAAGTCTGTAATAAACTACAAAAACCAGAAAAGCCATGGTTATGTGATCATGGATGCATCAAGAATCCCTTTGAACATTAACATTCTACCAACAGTTCCCAAGAACTTTATGCTCTTTGTCAGGACAACAAGAAACAGGAGTATTACTGACGCTCTTTCTGATTATATTCTATGTAAATAAACTTAATTTTCTATATTCGTTTTATTCACAGTAACTGAGAAACACAGTGGATAAAATGGTTGCTGCACCTGGACAAAATATGCAATAATCTAGTCAGATGAAATTCAACTTACCTTCGGACAGAAAAGTTATTGTATAAATTCAGAGACTCACTTTTTGCCTTGGAAAATGCATTCTTAATATTATAAAGAATGCAAGTATAGAGAAAACAACCAACCCAATGCCTGTAATTTAAGAGAACAAGTGCAACTAAACTTCAAGGACCATTTGCCATATTTATTTTTTCCCCAACATATTTATGCATATGCATATTTAAGCATAAAGGTAGCTCACTCCAGCACAGCTATCCTATTTGGAAAGAGACTTGTGAAAACAGTACAAAAACCAGCAGCACAGCTTTCACCAGTATAATTTTTGCAGCACAGTAAATCACTGAAGTGCATATGTCTAACACAGGAATTTAATCAGGCCTAGGATTAGTAGGACCAATGAAGTTACTCAACATCACCAATGGCCAGAATATGCATATCTACCCCTTGCCCTTTTAGAAATGGTATTCATGGTTTACATATGCATCGATATCAAGCAGTAGAAGTCTAAAATTTTAAGACAATCTGTTGAGAGACAGGCTGGAAGTCTTCAGCAAACCATCTGCTCTAGCAACCACACATATGATCACAAACCCAGCACTTCTCTTCAGACATACATAACTCCAACGCTCCAATCCCAAGGGAGGGCTACAGTGTAATACACACATACGCTCTGTAGAGCATAGCTTCAGCTCCTGCTGCTCCTTGTAAATCACTTGTGTTTGCAGAAAAATCATGCAATTCCTGGACATCAGATGGACAGAAATACTATCTCAATCTGTTTCCCACCATGGGAGACCTACATACATTGCCTGTGAGAGTAAAGCTTGCAAAAGAGATCCTGCCTCCTAATCAGCCTCCACACACATTCCCAGTTCCTGAATATGCCACCAAAATGCCTCTGGTTAACGCTGTGAAAAGCTACAAAATACTTGAATTTTAAAAAACCAAAAAAAACCCCAAAAACTGAGTGAACTTTTCTGGTTGCTCAAAACATTTCAGAAGGAAACCAAAAACCAAAGGCATCACCAGAACCTTTCGTTACAAAAGCAAGCTTCAGCTAGAGAATCAGTCTCACCTGGTTTTTGTTAGCGAAAGTTCATTTTGAGAAGTTAAACAGATGACCCAACAAGTTTCCTTCCTGTATCACACACTCAATGCTGCATTTTTCCAGACTGATTTTCCCTAAGCAAACTAGTATTTTTAGCTCTTAAAAGTGTCTCAGATTTCATTTGCTGACAGACTGCTTTGATCTTAATGCATATCAAAGGAGTCTAAATGACAAATTCCTAAATAAACTGCTTACATTTGACTATGCTCTCTCTTAAAATTTTAATCAGGGTAGAACACAAAAGGGACAATGTTTCAGCTCCTAGCATCTCAGTTGTTTAGGTTATTCCACATACAGCTCATGTCTCCTTTATCAGCCCATTGCCAGCAGCTGAACTCTAATACATTATTTGATTCTTGATGGTACTTATTTCCATGTCCTTTGCTGTATTTTTGATTAACAGTCTACAGTGATTCCAACAAATAAAGAATATATGATGCATTAAAGTACACTTTTCAACCATGTGTGAGTGTTAAAATGCAAAGTGAGTTTCAAGATATTTAATACACAATAGGAAGCACTTTTCAGTTCAAGGCTTGTATCCTATAAATCAAAAATTTTCAAGTACAGCTGCTATCTAAAAAGTCAAGTAAGGCAGAAGGAAAATGTCAGGATTCTGATAATTGATGTCATTAAAACCAACATACTTTTAAGCTTTAAAGTATGCATGGACATTGTGAATGTTTTAGGATGTTTCTGTAACTTCTGAATGTACAGTGAGCCCCTGGGCTTCGTGGGTCCACGGGTCTGTGTTGGAGCCACGAAGTCCATGATTTGCAAAGATAGCAAACTCACAAATATGCAATTAAGCCCTGCCCATCGCCCCACCCCTCTCAGCTCTGGAGCACTGCGCGGCCTTCCCAGGACCACCTCGCACCCTGAGCCAGCTCAAGAGAACGAAGGAAAGGGCTTGTGCACGTCCATGCCAGGGCTTATCAGTGTGTGTGTGTGTGTTTAAAGCCAATTTAGTTGTGTATAAACATGGTGCGTGAGCTGGAGTTGCCATTGCAGCGGAGGCCCCCAGCGTCACCCCCGCCAAGCAGGGCTGCGTCACATGCGGCTCCCATCGGTGCTCCCTCCCCTCACCACCGAGGGATGGGATGGAATGAGATGGGACAGGACCGGGGACCAGGACAGGACACCTCCGCTGCTGCGGCTAGGCCAGGCCATGCCACTCCTGGCTCCCTCCCCTTGCAGACCCTGGTGGCTCCCAGGCGGGACATAATTACATAATCATGAGTTCATTTACATATTTATGCGCTGAGTGTCTTTGCAGACATTTTCTGCACATGTGCACAGACCCCCTTTTCGCTGAAAAATGAACAGTGAAGGATGAATCCACAGAGAGCCAAACTGCAGATAAGTGGGGTTCTATTTACTCAAGGAGTTAAAGTGTTTTTCCTAGTTAATGCAGTAAGAACACATATATGGAAGACACAGACAGGTGGCTTATGTAAGATTATTGATTGAAAAGAATGTGACTAACGCATTCTCCTGGGCAATAAAGGTTTATGGATAAATCCTACAAACTTCAAGAACATATAAAGAAACAACATAATTGGTTTAGAGGAATGAGACTTTCTTTCAGACAAACTACAGCTGTTATTTACCACAGCTGAAAACCAAGAATACTTGACTACCCCTCTACAAACAGGCCATTTAGAGATAGGCATGCAAAAAAACCCTGCACTTGAGATAGGCAGCTCCTCCAGGCTCTAACAGGGCATCCCTCATTCCCAGTTCAAAAATGTTTCAGAACCATGACCTCACTACTGTGTCAATCTGCAGGACAGCAGGAGGCAGCAATGACAACACAAGATCCAAGCCTCAGAGTGCTGTTCAACAGAGAAGCAGTCCTGAAAGATACAGTTACCATACCAAAGTAAATTCTGGTCCAGACAATATATGTTTAGGAATCCAAAGGTCTTACATCGGCTTCAACTCTTTTAGAGATTAAGAAAAAAGAGACAAGAAGGGCCAGAAAGATGATCCAAGTAATTATAGACCTGTCAGCCTGACCTCAGTCCCGGGCAAAGTCATGGAACAGATAATACTGTGTGCTATCACACAGCACCTGCAAAATAACCAGGACATTAGACCTAGTCAGCACGAATATAGGAGATGGAGGTCCTGCCTGACCAACCTGGTCTCCCTTTATGATCCGGTGACTCGTCTGGTTGACGACAAAAAGGCCATGGATGTTGTGTACTTGGATCTTAGCAAAGCCCTTGACACGGTTTCCCATAGTAAGCTTCAGGAGAAACTCTCAGAGCATGGACTGGATAGAAGCATTTTATGTTGGGTTAGGAACTGGTTGGATGGACGAGCTCAAAGAGTGTTGGTGAATGGNAGAAGAGGAGGCTCAGAGGTGACCTCATTGCTGTTTACAACTACCTGAGGGGAGGTTGCAGTCGGGCGGGTGTGGGTCTCTTCTCTCAGGCTGACAACACCAGAACAAGAGGACACGGCTTTAAGCTGCGCCAGGGGAGGTTTAGACTGGATGTTAGGAAGAGCTTTTTCACAGAGCGAGTGATCTCTCATTGGAACGGTCTGCCCAGAGAGGTGGTGGAATCGCCATCTCCAGAGGTGTTTAAGAAAAGACTCAATGAACTCAGCAACATGGCCTAGATGATGGGAGGTTTGCATGGATGGACCGTGGTGCCCGTGGTTCCACACTTGTAGGTTCGATCCTTGGGTGGGCGTTTGCTTGGGAGTTGGACTAGATGATCCCATGGGTCCCTTCCAACTTGGAATAACCTGTGAACCTGTGACTGTAGAGATTTATGTGACTTAGATAAATAAAACAGATTTAGGTCCCTCTGGCTACAAGACTGAACTTGGTAATGTTAATAAGCATCACAGTGAACAAGAATACTGAGGATTGCACTATTCTCCACTTTTTCCTACCACCAAAAGAGCAAACACTCTTCAAACGTGAACAGTGTTTACAGCAATTTCTTCACTTCCAGCAGAGTATGCATTAGCATTTTAAAAAGCATCTCTGTGATGCTGTGACTGATAAAGCATTTTAGAGAAAGGTTTTAAAGTGTTTTCCGTTTTGCTTTATCTGTAATAGACTACAATTAACAGCAACAGAAAATTACTTTTAAAAGTAACTATCAGTTGGGATGAAATGTAGGTCATAAGAGGGCAGCATGAAAGACTGGAATAAGTGACAGACAGGGGAGAAGACATAGTAATTTCTCATTATTGACTTAACCAAATCTCACAAAACATAAAGTATTTGTTAGCACCACTGAAAATTCATGTGATACAAAGGCATACCAGCCCACAATTCTCCAGAGAAATCTGCAAGGAATGAGAGGATTAATGATCCAGAACCAGGTAAAAGCAGAGGGGTTTGAGGGGTAGGAAGGAACCACCTTAAAATGCAGCAAGGCCTTCACTCCATAAAGAAAGAACTGTCTATTTTACCAATGTACACAGAATTACAGTCATACCTCCATTATTTGCTCTGTCATATTCATAGCTTCTCATATTCGTGGAAACTTTTCCTGCAGTTTTTACTGTTATTCATGGAGCAGTGCGGTACCAAACTCCCAAGGTGGGTGGCCCCAGCTGGCCTTGCCAGGAGTCAGGAAATCTTTAACTGTAACACATGGACCCATGTGGGGCCCATTCCAGCCCTTTGGGCTGCAGCAGTCAGTCTGGACTCGCCAGCGCCTATCTGCATATGGGCGTATGCAGATATTCATAGTCTCAGGCAGAGCAGTGTTAGCTGCCACAGTTAAAGGGAAAAAAACCCTGACTCCCATGCTCCTCACTGCCTGTAAGGAGCCCGGATGTTGCAGTGTTCCAAAGTTGCCATATTTCCGGCAATAATTTGCCATATTAATGTCTGACCCATATTCATGGATTAAAGGTTCCACAGGACCCGCGGGAGACCTGTAATCCGCGAATACAGAGGGATGACTGTAATTTGTTTTCTTTTGCCATAGTCTTCAACACATTGAACTCTCTGTCTATCCAGATTTGGTGGTCAGTCACACACAGAATCAAAGTAACTTTTGCATCAAACTAGCTACTTCATTTGAAGCACATATACAGTAATACCTCGCTAGTTCGTGCCTTGTGTTTTGATACCTCACCTCCTCGTGCTATTTTTTTCAGCAAAGACGCCATAGTCTTCGCTTGAATCATCGCAGCATTTTTCCCTGTGCACATGTGCAGAGTGCCTCTGCTGGGGTGGGGAGTGGGACCAGCCCGTGTCAGAGAGCAGGAGTGGCATGCCCAAAGGGGTGGGGCAGCTTGCTCAGGGATCATCTAGAGTTGGCTGGAGGGAGCAGGGCTCTACTGGCCCATGTGGCCCCTGGGCCCAAGGGCATGGGGCTCTGCCACCCTTTGCAGTCTCTGGGCCGCACCAAGCCCTCTCTGATGCCCTGTGTAGTCTCAGGGCTGCACCAAATTCTCTCTTCTGCCCTTTGCAGTCTCAGGGCTGCACCAAATTCTCTCTTCTGCCCTTTGCAGTCTCAGGGCCGCACCAAGCCCTCTCTGATGCCCTATGTAGTCTCGGGGCCACACCAAGCCCACTCCACTGCCCTTTGCAGTCTTGGGGCTGCGCTGCTGGGGGAGGGAAGGGGCAGACAGGACCCTCCCAAGGAGCTGCATCACTGTGCCCTTTCAGAAACCTCCCTCTTCCAAAGGGAGAGGACACAGAGGTGCAGCTCCCCGGCAACACAACACTAGTAACATTTTTATTCATATGTTAAATGAGCCTACAAATAAAGTCTACATACCTTGTCTATTGGCAGGGTAATTAAAGACACTGTGCAAAAAATCTGAAAGACAGGTTTCTCAAACCTGCCTGGACCTCCCCGCTTCTCTGCAAAATTAAAAAAAAAAACAACAAAGCCATTTCTTCAGCTCTCATTAAAGGAACAGCACCAATAGCCTGGTGCTCACTTGCCCCACCACCCTGGGACAGCGTAGGGGAACTACCAGCTGCCCATCGCTGCTCGGCATGCCCTGGCATGGCAGCAAAGGCATCCCTGCGGTCAATGGGGATGAGGGGGCAAGGGTGATGGCGTGGCTTATCTGCATACTCAGGAGCTGCCAGTATTCACAGATTATGGGGTTCACAGGACTCACACAGTCCCTAAGCCCTGCGGAATCTGAGAGGTTACTGTATCGTTTATGCACTGCAACAGAGGAAAATACATATGTACAAAGAAACAAATAACATCCCCAAGTACATAGTTTTAAAGCAAATAAAACTACAATCAGATTTCATGTAACTACTGAAGAACAAAATTACATAGAGATACTATCCTGGCTTTACAGCCTTAAGATGGTAGGAAGCACATATACATATTCAGGAATTTGTTTGGATCAGGTTACATCGCTGACCTGCAGAAGAGGTGATATCACAGTTATAGTGCAAGATGCCAACTGATTTCAGCCCACAGACAACATTTTAGTCATCTACTACAGGGTCCCTGAACCTTTTCAGCAAGATGTATTAAAGTCTGCCTTTAAGACTGCACAGACAGTTGTAGGGAGAAATGCCTTATTTCCCCCACATGCTATAGGACCTCCCCACTCAACAATAACTTGAGACCATTGCAGAAAAAAGTCCAGCCGCGGAAGTGACATTTACCAGACTGTTCCGGCATTCAATTTGCTTGGTCTTTTTGGCACCTTGAAAATGAATGTGCACTGAAAGATGTGACAGCTTACAAAACGGACGGCGGCTGCGTCCCAGCGCGACCCCGTGCCNCCTGAAACTGTGCCGTTAAACTGTCATGACCTGTACTGGCTGTGAGCCTATCTGTACTGCTCTACAGCCAAGGTGATAAAAATAAGAAATTGCAATATGTATTTTTCTTTCACTGTCTACTGACTTTCATTTGAAAAAATACCTAACAATGTTTCTCTATTTAAGTTTGACTTACATTACTGAGTTTTCAGGTGCTGGCATAAGGTTGCTGAACAGCTTAAAGGAAAAAAGGAAACTTAGAAAAAAAAAAAGCTTTCACTACCAACTATATAATTGGTGGTTAGCTGTGCACTCACAGCCCAGAAAGTGTCTGGGGTTTCATCAAGAGAAATGTGGCCAGAGGTTGAGGGAGGTGATTCTGCCCCTCTAACTGGTCTCACGACAACCCATCTGGAGTGTGGGTGAGAACAAGAACCAGCGAAATACCTCTCCTTGTTGGCTCCTCTATCACATCAGAAGTTAAGAAGTATATATGAATGCACATAGTTAGCAAGACCAATCAGTGCAACATGCATGGAGACAGGACTACCAACCAAACCCAAATACTCATTTAAACTGCAGAGCTATAAACAAAGCTTTGAACTTAAACTTCTTGTTTATCAGACAAGAAAGTATTTCTCATCTGGAACCTGTCATGTAAATAGTAATACTCACCCTGCTGCAACTGCAGGAGGGATGACCAGTATGAGTTTAAGTTGTGCTTCATGCAGAGCTTCAGAAAGGTGAATAAGCAAGTGAATCAACTCCCTGAAACATAAATACATTGTTAGAGGGAAAGGCAGGAAAACAGATGCTATGTATTGTCAATTGCAAGTAACAGTAGAAATAATTGAAAAGACACAGCTGGTAAGAGAGCCAAATACCATTTGTTGTGAATGACCATATCAGAAAAAAAGCAATTAGGAGGAGCGATCAAAGGTCTACCCTCTTCAAGGACTAAGAACACTGGACTGCTTGAGACAGTTTAGTTTTATTGGAACTGGTGATACCCTTGGGGCTAAAATTTTTCCTAGTTTCATTTTAATCCAACTATGCATAGTTAGCATGTAAAACAAACCAGTATATCTAATCAGAGCAGGTCACCTCTCGAGGTCATAGTCAGTAAAAATAATTAGACCAACAGAAGAGCCAAACACTGTTCTGAAAAAGTAACTGCCGAAGAGATTCAAGCTTTTAGTACACATGAGCCCTGAGTATTTGTAAAGATGCCTTCACAGCAAAACATGCAATCTTCAAGGGATATTTCTGAGGCCTGTGTTTAGACACATATCTTGTGCTGTTTTTTTCAGTCTAAATAATCCTTTTGTTTCTCACTACAATACTGTATATCTATAAAATGCACGTTTGACAATGCTGTATCTAGAAGTATCACCTTCCATGTGCATCATTTAAATAAAGACTGCCACAAAAGTTGATTTTCACATCCACATTCTAGACATTTCAATAGGAAAATAAACTTAGAAATTCTTATGCAAACTGGTTTTAGCACTCCTGATTTGAAGGGTGATGATGATAGAAAATCCTTCAGACACAGACTGCAGAAACAAAAGAAAGTTTATAGATACCATAAGAGGAGTCCAATATTACCTTAAATTGGTACTACAAATATGACTCTTCTGAGTGCCTTTCTTAAGGCATTTGATTTTTCAGAACAAAGTCAACATTTGCATTTACTAACTGGCTGGTGGGGATTCACAGTCAGACAGATGATACTAGCACAGAACTCTAGATCTGTTTAGAACTTCACTTAAACACAGCAGAAAATAACATCATGACCCATTCCAGAAGGCTGAAAGTGCTTAAGCAGAAAAGGAAGAACACACAAAAGCCATCATCCAAAGCTGTTTGCTGCACTTAAACTGGATTAGACCCAAATTCCCACAAACAACATCTTGATATTGTCATGCCTTTCAGAGGCCTTACAGACACTCTTCTGAAATCATTGCTCTTCTAATATAATTATCCATCACAGTAATTATGCTTGACTTGCCCAATGTAGACACTATCCAAAGGGAACCAAGTATTTTCATTTTCCCCGAAATGGTTTGATGCCTGATGAAAACTTCCACAGGCCTACAAAAGCCATTACTCTCGAAAGCCTGGCAAACAAACAAAGCAAGTTTTATTCCTTTCCTGATACCAGCAGTATTTTGCGCTTACAATTTGAGAGCCAGCTATGCTGAACAGCCCTTAACAATGAACTGTCACACTGCCACCTATATTTCTCTTGTGGGGGAATGTGAGATCACAGGAATCAGCTTTTGATCTGTCTGCAGCATGTACTTCTATCATTCTTGCTCTGGGAAAGTAACAGCTTTCCTTCCTGTTACTTTATCACATGTATTCCACATTAAGAGTATCACTATTCAGACAACACAATTATAGCAAAGAAGGATCCTTTTCCACATCAAAAAAATTGCAACACTAAACTAAACAGACATTTATTGATACCAAAATACAAATGACAACTCTCACATGATACAATGTTATCAAGAAACTATAATCTGTATAAAAACTAGCCAAGCAAGCTTTCCCACTAATTTGTGTCTCATGGCTTAGTGACATTTTTAACTAATTATGCTTAAACTATAGCATGAGTGCAACCTTTATTAGATGTCAGAGATGCTATACATAAGATAAATTTTACCAAAGAATCAATTCCTCTGGCATTGAGATCATTCTGCAGTGTTCATCAGCAGAGATCTCTCTCCTCTGCCTGGCTGCCTTTGTTAGCCGTAGGAACTTTGAGTACTGTGTGCAGTTCTGGGCTCCCCAGTTTAAGAGGGATGTTGAGCTGCTTGAGAGGGTCCAGAGAAGGGCAACGAGGATGGTGAATGGACTGGAGGGTAGGCCCTATGAGGAGCGACTACAGGAACTGGGACTGTTCAGCCTGGAGAAGAGGAGGCTCAGAGGGGACCTCATTGCTGTTTACAACTACCTGCAGGGAGGTTGCAGCCAGATGGGTGTGGACCTCTTCTTCCAGGCTGACGACACCAGAACGAGAGGGCACGGCCTCAAGCTACGCCAGGGGAGGTTCAATCTTAACGTTAGGAAGCGGTTTTTCACAGAGAGAGTAATTGCATATTGGAATGGGCTGCCCAGGGAGGTGGTGGAGTCGCCATCCCTGGAGGTGTTTAAGAGAAGACTGGACGAGGAGCTTAGTGACATGGTCTAGCCGGGGGGTGTAGGGCTGGATGACGTTGGGCCCCTTCCGGCTCGGAGTGGCCTGCTAGACTGTGAGGGATCTAGGTTGGTGTTATGCTCTGCGATGTGCTCTCGGTCTCTTTACGGGTGTTAGATGGTGAGTTGGACTAGATGATCCTTGTGGGTCCCTTCCAACTCATAATATTCTGTGATTCTGTGATTCTGTGAACTCTACACCATGCAAAACATTTGCTGACTTTAGATTTCACTGTTTAGAAGATGAAGGGATAAAAGGAAGGGCAGAATAGGACAAAAGAACCTAGCACAGGTACAGAACAAGAGAATATCTTTTTCATTTAGAAATAAGGCTAACATCTCACTCCCATTCTGTATCTTCATATATCTGCCCCAGCTCCTAAAATTTTGCATTCCAGATAGCAATGCTTTGAAGCATAAGAAGAAAAGGAGTTGGGATTATTTTGAACCAGATGCAGAGAAAACAAAAAATTCAAGGGAATATTAATTTCAAGGTTTCAGCCCTCCTCAGCAATGTCAGGCATGGGTGGTTACCCAGCAGAAGCAAAAATTGTTCTACAGAGGCAGTGATGCACTCACATGAACAGTGGGTTCTACACAAAAGCAGTCATATTTTGAAACTAGAAAGACACAGTGTAGAACCACAACCTGCAACTGTAAACACTGGACAGATCTGTGGCCTGATGAAGGGGTAGGAGTGCACTTGGAACTCTAAACCAGACTACATCTAAACAGCCACTTCCTCTCCTCCCACCACCAAATTCAAGCAGCATCAATCTGGCTAAAAAACATAATTACCTTCAACTTGAGGAGGGCAAGAAGAAAAAGGCTAGTTGGACAACTGCAGATTTTTGGTCAAGAAACTCAGATTAATATCTACTCACTAACCTGCTGTGGTGGTTTGACCCTGGCTGGATGCCAGACACTCACCCACAGCCACTCTCTGCCCCGCTCCATAAACAGGGGAGAGAGAAAAAGAAAAAAAACGAAGGGTTTTTTGCTACAGCAGGAATGAGGACTATTAGAAATCTTTTACTGTCGCGGGCAAAACAAAACTCCAAAGTGGGGATGTAAAGAATTTATTTCTAACAAGATCAGAGCTTAAAGTGAGAACTATCATCTTAAAGGTAACCTTCTCCCCCACCCCTCCATCTTTTACAACAGATACCACATTCCCCCTTTCCTCCAGGAGACAGGGGGGGACAGGATTAGGGGAAACCCAGGCAGTTGGTGTTTCTCTGCTGCTGCTCAGGGGAGGAAGCCATTCTCCTGCTTTCCAAGGGGTCCCTCCCATGGGAAAAAGTCCTCTATGACCCTCCCTAGCATGAGTCCAATCCCAAGGGCAGCAGCTCTTCCAAGCATTGCAGCCTGTGGGTCACTCCACAGGGTGCAGTCCTTCAGTACAGGCTGCTCCAGCGTGGTCCCTTCCCATGGCACAGATCATACCAGGAGGAGTTCTGCTCCAACATGGACTCTCCTCTCCACGGGCCACACGTCTCTCCTGGGACTCTGCTCCAATGTGGGCTCCAACGGGCTGCAGCTTCCCTCCAGCATCCACCTGCTCCAGCGTGAGCTCCCCTCTCCACGGGCTACAGGTGGATCTCTGCATCCCTGTGATCTTTCCATGGGCTGCAGGGGGACAGCCTGCTTCACCATGGTCATCACCACGGGCTGCAAGGAGACACCTGGAACACCTCCTCCTCCTCTTTGGCCCTGGCCTTGGCGCCTGCATTGCTGTTACAACTTCCCACTGCTCTTCTCTGGCAGCCACAATTGTCTCCCTCCTGTTTTAACTTTGTTTCCTTCTTAAATATTATCACAGAGGTGTCTCTATCTCTCCTGACTGGCCCCAGCCTTGGCCGGCAGCGGGTCCAGCCAGGGGCTGGCTGGCATTACCTCTGCCAGCTATGAGGGAGGCTTCCAGCAACTTCTCAAAGCAAAGCCTCCCCCATAGTGCCCCCCGCTGCCAGAAACCCAGCCACAGAAAAACCCAATACACCAGTCAAGCCAGGTCTCTGGGCTCTGAAACCTTTGTAGCAAACAGACAGGATTAATAAATACTGACATAAATCAAATGTTCACTCTTGCCCTCACCACAAAGAGTAGGAGCAGAATGTTCATTTACTGTACTATAAATTAAAACTTTACTCTATCCCAACAATGCTTTGCAAGGGTTTAAACACAGCATTCTCCAATGTTACCATTGGTAATTTAAAAAAAAAAAGCTACTGATGTTTTAAACATTATAATGAATTACAGGAAAGTAGATATAGAATCAATCTTTCTAAAAAAGCTTCATTAAATATTTACCAGAGACTTCATTATAGTCAAGTTTAACTTCAGAGCATCTACTAAAATATTGGCAGCTTTAAGATTCTGTCTTGAGCCAATTAAGGTCTACTTTATTCCCACTATTTCAGGCCTTCTCTCATCACTGCCACTTGGCAGGTCACTTTTTCAAGTGCTTATGATTTCAAAGCATCTCATCTCCTATAAAGAACGCAGACCTGAATTTTCATCACCCAAAGCTTGTGGGAAGCTTATTTTTCCAGAAATCACTTTTTCCAGCATGCCAATCTATAGTATTTTGGACATCTCGTAGTACAGTTTGGTTCAGTGCACAAGAATGGGCTGTAGATGCATTTGAAAAGCCTTGCAGCAGACATGTAAGGCTGTTAGATCTTTCCCTTCAGTTACATGACCCTTCAGAACTCCACAAGTTTCCAACTTCAGTCACCTTTCTGCACAAGCTGGTAGTCAGTACTCCCTAAAATTTATGCCTTGTCAAGAAAATTGGACAAAATAAAGCTGTCGAAGAAGAAACTGCCAGTTTCTGCCATTTCATTGCCTAGTTAATAGCAAGAAACTGGAGTGGATTATGGGAAACCTTTGATTAATAGATTAACTTTTCAGGAACTAACGTGAAGGATACAACTGCCAGAAGATCTTTTCCCTTCTATACTCCTACCAACATTAAAAAGATGTCTGAAGGTCATCTTCCGCATGATACTAAGTGCCTGCAGCACGTGGTGACAAAAAATCAGGTTTTTCATATTGATTCTGCATGATGACAGTGCCATCTGTCAACTAATGCTGGACTGATCAGATTATTGTGTGTACTCTTATGCAGGCTGTGAGATTCTGATGGGTACATTCATGCCTTTTGCACAACATACACAGGTCTGGAGAAAAAAAACCCCACAACTGAGATTAGCAAGTGAGACATGGTCCTCTGTAGCTGTTAACTAAATAAGCAGGAAAGCCTTTGCTTGCTCAGGTCTCTCAGTATTTCTGTCATGTACATTTCTAAAATTAAATGCCACAGGATTAATAACTTGAAATATTTTACTGCGAAACCAGGCAAGAAAGTTTTAGGGGGGAAAAAAGACAGTTATTTAATTAAGGAGCAGGTTTAAATTAAAAGAGGCAGCAAAACACATTAAAATTGAGGTGTCTGCATAGGATATTTTGGCTCATTTGGATTTCCATTAGGAGACTGACTTCCTACATCTTATAGTAAAAGGTGGGTAGCTGATACTCTTTCATTGTGCAATGATTGCTAGCACGAAAAGAAGCAGCATCAGTTAGATGCAGTCCTTCATCTCACATTAAATTTGATGTCACTGTGATTTGTATATTAATAATTCTATTCCCAGAAATCACAGGGAAGAAGTAGGCACCAGTGTGATGGAGGGTACCTCGAAGTATCTGTATTACATGTCTACAAGAGCCTGAACTGGACAGCTTAAAGCCCTGAAAACAGGTTCATGCACATATATCAAGACAATTCAGGCTTGTCAGATGAACCAGGTGGTATTTCTACATCTAAGAACATAGACAGAAGAACCTAATGACATTTTATACACCTGAAAGTATACAAAGAACGCTCTCAGGGTTGTTGTGTGAGACTCCGGTATTGAGGCTCCTACATGAAGAGCCAAAGCAGGCTGCTTAGGGAATCTCACATGAAACCATGTATTTAGGCACTGGCAGCTATATTTAGGTACAGAATTCTCTTGCAAAAATTGATCCTGTTGGTAAAATCAACATAAGGGAATATGCAAAAGAAAGCAGCATGAAAGATTTATATGATTTAAGACTTCAGTCTGCTGAGCATTACAAAATACAGTTGGCCCTATTCCACTTTGCACCCCCCATATTGCGGCTTCACATCTTAGTGGCATGACTTTTGAGTGTCTCTTTTTGCAACTGCGCATGCGTGACCTGGCACGCATGAATATTCAATTAGTCAGCATGAATATGCAAATCAACCTGCACAGCCGCCGTGGCAGCTCCACTCCCGGCGGAGCGGGCGCAGCAGCGGCTCCACTCCAGGCACAGGCGGATGCCTGCCCCACTCCAAGAGAAGAGGCTTTGTGCAGTTATGAAAGATTTACACACTCTCAGGTTAGATGTGCTGTCTCAGACTTTCTCAAATGACTCTCTGAGATGTACTCGTCTACCCTCAGTATGGAGAGACCAGGTCTACCCACCTGGAGAGACACTGACAGCGGCACGGGCAGCTCCCCCGCACCAGTGTTCCCAGCCAAGTGGACAAGGGATTTTTCCCGGCGTGGGGTGGCCGTGGGTGCTGGGAAACACCAACACAAACACCGACACACAGCAGGGCAGTGCCAAAACAGCGCCGGGGGTGTGTAAGGGTGCAGGGGAAATTTGTTTATTACTGAGCTGCCAATCAACACAGAAGGAGGGCTTTGCGCACAGGGAGGAAGACCCGCGCTACCATGGTATAGGAGACCCAACTGTAATTCTAACTCCAAACTAGAATGGTGGGAAAAAAAAATTTTCTTGAAAAAACCCCAAACCAGATCAAGTTAATTCTGCTTAATAAGTCGTAAAACAGAAGATTCATAGACAGCCAGAAAAAACAGGATTTCATGTAGTAATGGATGCCAGCAACATAAATTCTTAGCAACATTTCACCTCAACTCTAATGACAGCAAAACTAAACAGGAAACTAAAGGCCCTTTTCAAATAATTCCTTGGGGAATGAAGGAAGAATTTTCACTCACTTCTAAAGTTGAAGTAAGTACCCCCAAAACTAAAGGTTTTCTAGAAACATAGAAAGGGCTGACAGAGGAGCATCTAAATTTACCTCATTTTAAAAATGCTCAGTGATCACAGGTTCTTAAAGAGGCTGATCATAGGATTTATGTGTTACAGAAGAGGTAACACTGTTACCTTGTCACATGACGATACTTACAGGATTTGACTGTCACAAAGTCTTTAGGCAATTCAGTGTTTCAAGCCCCAACATCAAGACAATAGGGATAGCACACATTATGAACATGTCCATCAAATATTCGGGTTCAGCTATGAAAAAAGGTATCTCAAGGGGACACTTGCTCAGCTGAGGTCTGCTGAGAGCTTCAGCTGCAATTAATCCACCTTTCTGATATATGAAGTAGTGTTTAAATCATAACCAAATATATTAGTAAGGACATTAATTTTGTCAGACTGCTAGTCTTTTGCAGACTCACCTGCCTCAAGATGTGCTCTGCTAAAAAATATCACTGCACATTGTCTTCAGTGTGGATACTGATTTCGTAGCTGCAACACCTTATCTGGCACAGAAGTTACATAAGCAAATCCCTCTTTCTAGCAATTTTAATGATACAGGTAAAGAACCCTGTGCTATATTGTTCCTGCACCACTAGGGCAGTGCATTGGACAGGATCATGGATCCTTTCCATAATACTGTTACAAACATGACAGGAATAATTTCCATAGCTTTCCCCTCAACACAGATATGTATATGAAATACACAGAATATTTGAGTGCCATTTTTAAAATTTAATAGCTAGGTATCCACTTACTTTAGGTTTTGAAAAATGAAACCCATAATGATTCTCTATGAAATAGTTTTCCTTAGGTCCACACCACAGCCCTAACACTTCATAAGGCAAGTTGGCAGCTGCAGTATATCCCTATATATTTTATGCACCTTTGCTCAGTTTCAATCACCTGTTACTAGCTCCTTATGTAAGACTATTCCTTGTATTTCAGGGGGGAAAATGGTTTGTTTGTTTTTTTATTTTATCTTAAAACTGTGTTCACTTTAAGTAATATGAATAAACTGTATTAGCTAGGCAGGTGTCCTTATTGTCAGACTGCTCTGAAAGTAATTTGAAGGCAAACTATCTGTTCCTAGGAGCATCATTACGATCTTTTTTCCCTTTGCCTAGAAGCAGGTTAAGCTACCTTCAGGTGTTCGATGTTGAGGAATCTGAATCAGGAAAGCCTACACTGTACCTAACAGTTAAGACATGCTTTATTTAGACCATACACAAATATTGGTCGATGAACACTTCGCATCTCCAAGGATTAGGGTTCATCTCCGTGCTGACACCCAACTGTCAACTGAGCTCCAGCCTTACAAGCTTAGGAACGTGCTTTACTGCTGATGTTTCTCACTTTCGAAAGACACAACCCGAAGGAAGCTCAGGTACTAATCACGTCACAACAACGCCACTCTGTGGGCTAGAGGGGACATTGGGCTGCTCCAGCTCTTTCGGCAGGGACAGGCAAAGCTGAACGTCATCCATGCTTACCCGTTTATCAGAAATAACTCTGTTCTGCTACTCAAAAGGAAATTAACTAATCCCAAAGTAACAGCACTCAATGTGTAATAAAAATACAGGTTTGCGAAGGTGCTAAGTTCACTTAATTCTGCCCTGTAAGATCTGTTTGAAGTAGCAGTTTGCTCCAAGAAACATTATCAGGGAAAAACCCTCAGGCACGGGACAGCCAAGCCATCCAGTTTTAAAAATCACATTAGGCAGACAGACAATCCCAAAATGAAGATACTGGTCCCATAACTTAGAAGTATCGTGAGACAAAATTTTCATGTAATGATGCATTGTCCCATTTTCACAAACCAGCTGTTACTGCACACATGAGCCTGGCTGCAGCTTTCTGTCTAGATTGGCCTTGCTCAGAATGCCTCTCTGAGGAGCCAAGCCTAACCCAAGGCATTGTGCAGCTTAAACACTCTCAGTATTTCTAGGAAAGTGGCAAGAAAAGTGAGGAAAAGTTCACAGATGAGCACTTCAACCAAAACTACTCTTGAAATGGAGAAAAATTTGCAGATCCTAACTCATGTTTCCATTTATGTTTTTGTGTTAAACAATCTTACTCATTTTAAGCCGGGATAATACTAAAGTGTTGTTCACAGGTGGCTACATAAGATGAAAAGCTACTGCCTCAGAGCAAAGGATGCACTTACCATTCTACTGCATGAGAATAACCCTCTCCTTTCCTGAAGTTATAGAAAGTACTTCCCAATCCTTTCTATCAATAACAGACAGTGAATATGTAAGTGGTGCTTCATCTAAATAACACTCAAGTACTGAAGACTAAAACAAGTAATAGGAGTAGCTCCTCTAGTACAAGCAGCTTTTATCACACAAGATGGGACATGAACGGCTGGAGAGTGGTGACNAAACAAGATTGGATGAGGAACTCATTGACATGGTCTAGATAATGGGATGGGGAGTTAGGTTAAAAAAAAAAATGACACTATTGGATGACATGGCTGGAGCATGGTGCTCATGGCACTGGGGTTGTGGGTTCAATCCCTGTATGGGCATTCGCTTGGGAGTTGGACTCAATGATCCTTGAGGGTCCCTTCCAACTCAGGACATTCCGTGATTCTGTGAAACAGCACTGTTTTAAATCAGCATTACTCCTGCCAGAGAGCAACATTTTTACCATGCCACAAAAAACCAGGAGCTAATAGATAAGTAAGCTTTGCTCATGTGTGTCATTTGCAACACAGCACTTTCATGCCAGTGGGCTTAAATGATCTTCAGTCTTAAAATCAGTTACACAGTCTGCCTTACATCTGTGTTAACTAACGGAAAGCACCAATTTTACTCAAACACAGTAAGCACAGTAGACAAAACGACCACTACACCCAGCATCTGGCTGACAGTTACTAATTGCTTAAATCACATTTTGGCTGACACTGCAATAGGTTCAGAGCTCTGTACAGATATAACTCTTAGGAACAACCTGGCAAATTACCTAATTATAAGCAAGAGCATCTAGCTTCAGGATTACTCATTGCAGTGCAATTGGCGGGGCCCCAACAAAGCTACAAAGATTGTGCAGTTTCAATTTTGTACCCAAGTGTTAATTTTACAAGGAAAAGCTAGGACTGTTAATATCGCACTTGGAGAAGTAACTACTACAAGACAGTAGTCAGGAACATTTGCCCTAAACAGAATAACAGAGTAACCATTTTTGAAAAATGAAAGTCTTCCATAAAGGAGTCTGCCTTCCGTGCAGCTTTCTTTAAGCTACTTTTGCCTCGACATTTTAGGCACCCAAGATCTGGTAAAACTGTGCTTTAGGGAAATGGATGCTTAAATTTCCTGAGAAACTAACACAAAATCTTCAGATTGCTGCACTGAATCACTCATGTCACCATATATTCTGCCCTTTCCTCAAGAAGAAGCAGAATATGGTTTGCCTTACCTTGACTCTGTTCAAGTTGTTAAAACAGTCAAGGGGCTTTTGCCCAAAAAACCAGATCAGAACATGTCAGGAAACAGTGTAATATACATAAGGCCTCTAGTTTTCAGAGCTACAAGGAACGCAGACTCACTGGAACTTCACATTAGAGCTACCAAAAGATAGACCAACTGCTCCAAAATTTAAAATATGCTATGCTTGCAGTTTCTCCCTAGATTTTCTTCAGGCTGGGGAATTTGTTTTTATTTTCAGTATGTCTAAAAGATCTCTATATAAAGATTTGTAAGGTATTCTATCAACTCAAATATAAAAGGCTACTGTGGCCTGTTAAGTCCTGTGGTTCTGTAATCTTTGAGTTTGTATAGAGATGGCAACAGGTTAGGTAACAGGTTTGGCTAGGTTAGGTAATAGGTGATAGGTTGGACTTGATGATCTCTATGGTCTTTTCCAACCTTACTGATTCTGTGATTCTGTGATTCTGAGTAAGCTCTCCTATTTCATTCTGACAAGCAGAACAATCTTTAATTGTAGAACAAAATGTATTTATTTATAAAGACAAATTCAATTCAACAGGGACAAATTAAAAAGATGCTTTAAAAGATTCCTAGGAACTGCATCCTAGAGACTTATACTCACGTTTGCTTTTGATTTCCCAGCTGACTCCAAACTTCAACTACAAAACCATCAAAATGTTCATTCTAAATAAAACGAATTGACAACAATACACTGTTAATGACCACGCTTATTCATTATGCTTCTATCAGAGATGATAATAGAGTTTCAAAGCACACAGTTACTCTAGTTTTTCTTGTATTATTAGCAGATTGAACACATTCTGCATTTGTATACCAGCTTCACCTTTAATGTGGCATTTCATAAATCCAAGAGAAGCAGAAATTTTTTTTTAAATGTGCGGAAGTTGAAAATCTCTATTAGTCATCCATGAGTTCTACTGTTACAGAATAAACCAATATTGGACTGGGAAAATACAGACATTAATGAAAGATGATTGTTAAGCAAATCATTTGACACACATCTACTTGTATATAGGGGAAAAAACCTCATTAGCTCTTGAGTCTAAAGATGTAAATGCAAATTTGACATAGACATGATTCCAAATATTTCCCACAATTAATCTCACTTGTGATAATTTATTCCAAGCAAGATCAATGATACTGTTAAACTGTACTTGAGTTGACCTCGTGAAGATATTTTTGAGGACTTAAAATTGATGTATTGGTTAAAAATTTTAAGAAGCTATCAGTTTAGTTCTACAACCACCTTGCTCTAGAGCACAGTAAGATTTCTTTACGCTATGCAGCATGTGAGAAAGCTTATTTTGATACTAATTAGGTAGGCTGCTATAAATCAACCACTAAAGTTGAATGTCTTTTGGTGCAACTTTTCTAGTCTTACACATGCATGGCTCTAAAGCCATTAGGTGAGGGGCTGCCCAAAAAACCTTAGCAAACAGTAACCATTCCTTAAAGGAATTCCTCTTCTCCTCTCCCCAGCCTCTTAACATTTGGTGAAAACTGGTTTAGCAGAACTGAGCAAAACTGTTCAGTAACAGATATCCAGTGAGTTATTCTTGGTACTAAAAGTGGTTCCTTAGACACTGAGCCTGAATGTACTCCTGTACAGAAAACACCATTAATTACACTCAGGATCCTTTTTCTGCCTATGGGAAAATGCCACTAACCAGTTTAACCCCTGCTTAATAATTACATTTTTAATAGAAAGGTAAAAGAAAGTAATTAATAGCAGGCAAAAGCCACCAGTGCAGCTGCCAATGATAACAACACTATGTTGATCAGGCTTATGTAGTCTTACCTTATACTTGCAGTTAACTGCACTTAAATGTTGCTATAGTTCATATTTACAGGAATTGTACACATACTAAAACACACTATTAAGTATTTTGTCTCATTATATTATGAAATCACTACAAATGAGAATATCCATTACAAAGAAATTACATATCATCTCGCACTATTTTGTAAGTATCATAAAAAGTCTTTTTACCTTGGCTAGCAGAACCATGTTCTTAGAAAGCTCTTCTATCTCATCTTCACTGCCAAAAACACTCTCGAAGTCCTGATAAGTCCAGCCATCAAACAAAATTCGAGGCACTATCAAGTAAAGTCATCAGTTAGTAGTGAAAATTAAGAATTCATTATCTACACTGGAATATTTCTTCAGAAACAGAAAACAGCAGATACAAGCAGAGATATCACTAAATATCATATCCCACGATTAAGATCATTGCTCATTCACTCTGGCCAACTTCAGCAGCACAGATAAATTGACACTGTAGAACATTCTTCTTCATTTTAAGTTTAATTAAAGCTCACACTTGTGCAAGTCTTAAGAAAAGATACCTTCACTTGTTTGAACTATCTTAATTGAACTACCACTCAGAGTCCCAAGTAGATTCTTAAAGCAGCACCAACATAAGACAGCAATCTGTAAGTTGTGCATTTCTTCTACCACAATAACAATGTAGAAAAGCTCACTTCAAACTCTAATTTACTCTTTTGAACACAGCATTATATTACTTCACTTTTTCTATTCGTCTCAAGGCCTCATGAGAAATTTCACTCGTGAAGCAGGCATTTGAGCTCATTTAATTTCATTTTCTAAAACCACAAAATGTTAAAAACTTGACAGTTAGAAAAATTGTTGTTGGAACAGTTGACAATCATGCCTGCTGGAAAAGCCAACGACTCTTACAGAGCTGTGTCTAAGCCCTTTCTAACTACCAAGGATGTAAAACTGTATTTTTAGAATAATATAGAGAGATTGCAAAGGCTTTATCCTCTGGCAGCTGAAGTACTTCAAAATATCTGACTGAACATTCTATTTTTCTAATGCATTTCAAATTTCATATTCCCTTCTGAATCAAGAAGCATTTCACAGTTCCACAGACTTCTTGCTATGGACAAATGCAAGAAGTCTGTCACAGTAGAATCTGTACAGCAACGTTTGCCATTTTCCCTAAAGACACACTGCAGCACATCCCAAGAATTCCCAGCTTCAAGGGGAGAGGCAAAACAGCAGGACTTTTCTACTATAATGCAGTAAAGTCTGACAGACTCAGATTTGGATTTTTTTTTCTTTTTAACTACACAGAATCCTGAGCAACAAGTCTGAAGATTGCTCTGCCCAGGGATGCACCCAATGTTATATACCAAGAATCCCTCCAGTGAAGACCCTGTGAACCAAGATTTATTGAGAGCCAAGAAGTTAAGGCAAAACATTAAGACACCATGAGGGTCAACACTTGAGTTACTTATCTACAGTAGCCTGGTTTTGTTTTCCTTCTCATACATCTTACTTCATCCAACTGTGCTAAGGTAACCTCCCTTCCTCCCATGCACACCTGGAACAAAGTCTTCCTTTGCTCTGCTGACTGTTAAGGAAGACAAAAAAGCAAGCAAACAAGCACAAACCAGAGGCTCACCTATTTTGATGGTTTTGGAGGTTCTTCTGACATCTTTCATCCAGCCTGTCAAACAGAATTAATTAAGACAACTGTTAAAATACAAATGATGCTGACAAAGACAATATAGTTTCAAGCATTCTTCGAATAATGTAGCATAGCTTCTTTACACCAATCTCTATGCCACTGTCTGCCAGTTCACAATTAACACACACAAACCACAGCACAATTGGCATTTACCACATGGTTACCACAGTCCCTGCCCAGTCTAGTCCCCTGATGTTTAGTTGTGCCTTACTGTGGAAACTACCTTACTGCCTGCTCAGAACAACACCCTTGTAACCACCAAGCATCACCTAGGACTAGCTGCACTGGGATGGATTGGTTAGGAAGCACTAACAAACCCACAACAGGTAAACAACTACACAGTGTAAACACAGTGCAAAGCAACTGTACAGACTCTTTGTCTCTCCCATTTTTGAAGACGGCCTTTTTAGACAGTCTAGTGGAAAAGCCAATCTTCCTGTTTAATTTTTTGACAGATAAATGACATGTGGAACCAGGAGGGGACAGAAAGAAGTTCATTCTGAAAAAACTCCCACGGAAATGGAATGGATTAATTACTTCACCATGAGGCAGAGACCGCAAAACCCACATGCCAACGGTACCTAATCTGAAACAGTACTGCAATTCATATTCAAAGAAAAAGAAAACAATACCTTTATCAGCATCGTGGAGCCCAGTGAACTGGAACATTTCCTTCCCTCTCCTTTTCACTTGTAACCAAACTGGTGAGATTAGTGTAAATTTGTTCCCAAATATTTTAGCAATGTCATAGCCATGGTTGTTCCACTTGAAAAACAAAGGAGGGGGGAAAAAGTGTCAGTGACTCAGAAGCAACTTTACTGTGGACCAATATAAACTCTTCAGCAGAAATCTAATCAGCTCCTAGATCCCTCTTTGTTCATTTGAGGAAACCTTCTGGGACATTATTTTTATTTACATAAGAAAATACTCTGGAAACTCTAACAGCTACATGAAAGACAAACTTCAAATTGTTCTAATTCTTAACTACATGATGTTGAATGTAGGTTCCTACACAGTTTGGAATTTAGAAACTCTGCATTTATGTTCAAGAGAACTTAAGAAAAGTGAAAATTTATAGGGCATCTGTTTTTTTTTCTCTTTTGAGCAGTATTAGATTGAAACAAGTGAAAACCATTCTCCAAACAAAAGGATGAAATATTCATTACTCAAGAAAGAATGCTTTGAATAATAGTAACACAGGATAGCAAAAGAGATACGTTTGATAGCAGCATATAATTGTTACTGTTGATTTAGAGGGTTCAAGTTGCTGGCTGGAGTGTGAGGATACTTAGTAGCCCTCCTGTTCTGACTTCACTGCAACTTCACCCTGTTCATCCACAACAAGAGAATACCATCATCACATATAACCAGGGTTAAGGGAACGTTGCTGTCTGACCGTGCTGGAGCCACTGTGTCAGTCACACTCCAACCACCCCAGACTGTCAATGCTCGGACAGAGGCCCTTTCACATCGGGCGACTCCAGTGACACAATGACTCCCATTTGTCTCCCTGCACACCCCACACTCACAGAGCTAGACAAGTTTCTCTCACTGGCTCATCCCTGGGCATCCCACAGCACAGCCTCAGATGTCTGGATCCTTAAGGCAATTTAATTGTGGCACAGTAACACAGAACTTGCTTGAGCTGGTGCTGCCAGGGGGGAACACCCAGCAAAGGAATCCCCAGGATTTTGTACCCTCACAGTCTGTGCCTGTGCTAGGCTGAGGTCCTTCTGCTGAGTCATCAGCTCCTGCTGTATCTGAGTGCCTGGTCACCTGGCCAGTGCCACAAGTCTCCATTGGCACCAGCTCACAGCCTCCTGCCTGGAGCTCCCACCATCTCCCCCAGCCAGGGCACAACCTGCAGCTCCCACTGCAGCTGCACACCCAGCTACCAGCACAGGGTGTGCTCCTCAACAAGGAGAAGGAAATCACAGGTTCACAGGTTATTATGACGATGCATGGGGTTGTTATGTCC
>WEKX01003508.1:1393-13346 GCA_013390025.1 Pitta sordida
ATAAAGATGTTGAACAGTGCCGGTCCTAATACTGATCCCTGTGGGACTCCACTAGTTACTGACTGCCAGCTGGATGTGGCACCATTCACCAACACTCTCTGAGCTCATCCATCCAACCAATTCCTAACCCAACATAAAATGTTTCTATCCAGGCCATGCTCTAAGAGTTTCTCCTGAAGCTTACCATGGGAAACCATGTGAAAGGCTTTGCTAAGGTCCAAGTACACAACATCCATGGCCTTTTTTTCATCAACCAGGCGAGTCACCAAATCATAAAACGAGATCAGGTTTTAAACAAAATTTAAAAAATCCCCATGCTTTATTTAACAGGCCTGCAAGAGGCATTTAGTGGTGTAACCAAATTACTTGGAGACAATGCTGGATTACCCAGCATTTGCTATCCTGGCTAAAGCTTGTATGTATTTGGCTTAAGATCCTTAAACAGATATACATAGTTCTGTTGTACTAACTACTGGCTTCATATGGAGAGTGAGGAGATCATATCTTCTGTGTCATATCCTCATGCCAGCAAAACTGCCTATGTAGGTGAAAACAGGCTGATGAAGTACTGCTTGCATTGGCAAGGATAGTATCATTAAGCTATGGCTGTGTGTCTGTCTCAACAGGGGAAAATAACTTTCTTGGAGCACTGCCTGTGGTTCCCTCAGGGAGATCAGTTATAAAATGCACTGATGTATAGATATTGACTCTGAACAACAAATTAAAAACTGAGATCCTTCGTTGCTCAGGCTGTGTCTGTGGAGTCTGAGGTAAGTCTGCACCATCACCATTAAGTCATGAAGGTCTTTGCCAGTCCATTTGTCCAGCAGCCTCAGTATTTTGTATACACTGGAGGGGCAGAGTAAAACTACATCTCCCATGAAGACATAGCCTTGGTGGTGAAAGGATAGGTATGAATGTACATATAACTAGTTTTGCAACAGAGTTTCTGCTATATGGCAGGCACTCCTAAAGTGTAGTCTTAATCTTAGACTGCAATCTTGAGTGGTTTTATTACTTGATGCCTCTCAATGATAATAGCACTGATTAGATTATTGACATTTGTATTTATCACTGATCATATTTTAATTCCACTTACTTTGTTCCTCATCTCACTTGGTGTAATTATCAGTTCAAGGATTTGGTGAAAAGTCAATAGCTACTTCCATCAGGACACCGCTGGTCCTAGCTAGGACTACTTTCTCCAGTGGAAATTTCCAAAGCTTACTCTCTGAACACTGCTGGATATTTTCTACAAACATCTCTGTGTTTTATTAAAGGTTTAATTCTTAGGAGTTTTGAAAACACTGAAGAAACATAGGTAAATGACCTTCTAATAGATTCCACATTAGAAGGGAAATGTACAACAGGACAGAGAGCTTTGTGTGTTCTGTCCGTTCAGTTGCTGCCGTCTTTCACTAGGTTAGTCTTCATGATACCTATGCTAACCTACAAATCTGCCTGACATCTTGTATTTTCATATCCTCTTTCTTAATATTGGTTCTTGAGCTCTCCTTCTATAGCTTGTAGCAGGGCACTTCACTTTCATGGCACTAGTGGAAAAGCAGTCCAAAGAAACCATGTGACAGCTAAGCCTCTTCAGTCACCAGGGAAAGTGATCCCACTAAGGCTATATTTAGCTGGCACTAGTCTAGCCTTGTGAGATGTAACGTTTCTGTGATTAAGTGCTGTGGGGCTTACTGAAGGTCTGTAGCCTATACTACAGAGCATGTTGGATTTGAGTGACTTGGAATCCAATGGAGAAAAGAAATAAACGGGCAGAACCTGACACAGCTGATCTACTAATATTGAGGGACTGTAATATTCCCTCAAGAGGTTGTAACAGGAAAACAAAACAAGGGTTAAGCAAGGAATCAAGATGTAAGTAACTTCCAAACAAGCCTCAAAGATACCTGATGTTTGTCTCAAGACACAGGCTTGTATGAGGGTGCTGAAGTGGATCTTTGTGCCTTCCACTGCTACCTGTTGTGCATCTTTTTTGGCTCCTACATAGTCAGTTTCAGATTATCATTGATTATATAGGATAAGGGATCCTAAGAGAGATAAGACTTAGGATAGTCTGGAGACTGCAGGCAATAATAGCCCTTTTTCTGAGCATGCCTGCCTGTAGCAGGTCTTAGAAGTGGAGAACAAATTCAGTTTTGACAACATTGTTCCCCAGAGGTTGTGCATACTATGCAAAATAAATTATCAATGCTTATGTTGTTTACCATGTCTGTAACATTCCTGATCCTGGATGTACTTAACATGAGTGCTGCTATGACTTTATTACTCCTCACAATTCTATAGATATGAAGAGAGTATCTGCCAAAGGGTTTTTGTCAGCCATCTCTCTCTTACTATTGTTCTACCTCTTTGACTCTGTTTTCCTGATTGGGTTTTTTGCTGGTTTTGTTTCTTTGTTTGTTTTCATGATTATTTTTTTTAGTCCAGAGAAAAACATAAAAATGTTTTACACCAAATATAAAGGGGAGGGACAAAAAGGGCCAAAAACCTTGTTCCAGACCAGATGTGGAACCTCCTGATGCAGATAGTTGAGATCCTTTGTTTCAGTTTAGATGTATCTATAGGAGATAATTTCAGTTCCTCAGAGTCTCAAGAAGAGTAGCTGCAATCCACCAGCTGGGCAGCTGCTGCTGATTGATGATGCCATTCCTCCAGAAACTCCTCTCCCTCCCAATCAAAATTCCCCAGATTCCAAAGACTCTCCCCAGACAAAAACACATCCCCCACCTAAAGGCACCCTTCTCAAGCTTTATATACTGCAGCTGTGGGGGAGAGTGTTAATGAGCCCAAAGGCTCCACAGCTGTGGCCTGGGTGTTCTGGGAGTTACCATTGCACGGGGTGGAGGAGGAAGAGGGGTGTTACAGAAAATGCTGTTTTAAAACAGCAATATGGAATAAAAAAATACCAAGATGCATTTACCATATATATTATATGGCTAACCTAAGACAGTTATCAACACCTTTCTATCTACCAATACAACACAGCACTGTGAGGGCTGCAATAGGGAAGTGGACTCCACCTCAAACAGACCAAATACATATAGACAGTCTAATCCTGTACATCCTGTACAATGTAGGAGTGCTATGTTACTCCTGAATACTAGTTAATATCAGATGTTTCTTGAAAGCTCAGTGTTTTATTCAGTTGGTTTTACTGTTAACTAAAGACATTAAATATCACAGGCTCTCATGCCATTTAATAATGGTTGATGCCTGTAGGACAATGGCAAACCAACAGAGTTAACTGTTATGAGTAAAATGTTGAAACAGTTGTCTTTCTTAACACAAGAAGTCTTTAAATGAATTAATTTTTAGGCCTACAGGTAAAAATTTTTATGGAAGTCTGAGCAGACCATGGAGACACATAGGGAAGCTTGCTATTATCCTACACTCTATTGCTTAGGAACACAGTCCAAGGTACAATCTAGTCCTTCACATTAAGTCCATCTAAATATTTTTGTCTAAAGGCCAATTAATATTTTAGAGTTCAAAGTGTATCTCTTGCCTTAAGCATGACAATAAGCTCAGTTATAGTCATAGATGACTCATTTAATTATCATGGTGATCGCTATCGTTTTTATAGTACATCATATTTAAAGCTCTAATTGTCTAAGAACTGTATTTTAATGAATGATCTAATTTCACTATAAGCAACACTCTTAATGATGCCTGTGATTCACAATACTGCTTTTGTTTATATGATCCTTTCTTTAGTTGCCAAATCTGAAGTATTTAACATATGTCAGTCATGATGTTTACCTAAATAAATTAATTGTAATTTCATGTTCAGCAGTCCACTCATGTTAAAAAATGAATTCAGAAAATTATAATACATCATTTTTGCCTGAAAATCTCCTGTATCCCAATGCTTTGAGACTAGTAATTAAAATTGGAGATTCACTTATTCTAATGAATATGCCTATGAAGTTTCATTGAAAATCTGCCTAGAGGTACATATAACCTTGAGAGCTGGCAAGCAGTGTGGATTTTCCAACATATACATAATCACTGGAGGCTAATTTTTCATAGTAACTAAAGTTCACAGTCAGGTGAATTGTCTACACAATATGATAATGGTATACATGTAGTATGTAAGTGTTAACTGAGAACAGGAGACAAGTAAGCAATATCAAAAAACCATCTCCTCATCCTGTAACACTGAATAGTGCTGAGGCACTGTAGCACCCTTTCTTTCTCAGTGATATTTACTCCTTCCAGGAATACCTGAGGGAGTAAGGGTCTCTGCTAACAGATTTAGATAGCACAACTTTAATCAGCACAGCTTTAATCAGCACAACTGATTAAAGCGATGCTTCTGCAGTGGGACAAATTTTATTCCTCCCCAATCCCATAAACTGGATGGCATAATTTATTTTTATTTACCTGGATTTTTAATAGTAGGAATGCTATGGCCCTTAATAAGTAGAACGGTAATATTTTTCTGTACCTCGTTCTGTCTGTGAAGCTTAAACTTCACTGCACTATTAGCATATTACTAACAAGACAGCTTATTAAGTACAGGTTATTATTTCTTGTGTGGATGCACTTCTACTGTAAGTCAGTGTAAGTGGGAGCCAAGAGAACTCAAAGCTGAACAGGGTGTTCAGGACATGCAAACACCAGAAGCATAGTAGTGAGCAGGACGCTTCACAATCAACACTGAAATTATCCATTATGCACACTGGTAATGTGCTCTTCAAAAGTTTTTCTCCCTTCCTAAACCTCATTTTCTCAGTTTGCAGTGCAAAAACAAAATAAGTAGAGAGTCTTTTTATAAGATTATAAATGTAAGGACTGTATTATGCAAACTCCTAATTAGTTTCATTTCCCCTGTGTGCACTCAATAATCCATTTAAGATGAATGTTATTAGAAGCCTTTTCTACCCATCCCACTTCTGCTGTAGTTTCCTTTACACAAGTGACTGTCACACAAGATTTCTGCCATTGCCCTGATCTTACTTTCAATATTTGAGTTCTTCAAATAAGGAGGTTAGGAGAACCTGTATGTACAGCAAAAGGAGGCTCTCATAAAAAATAAATCCAGTTCAGCAGTGCTAAGAGATTTAAATAAATCTACAAACTCTTAATAAATGCTAGTATCAATCCTTATGTTCACACACCAGTACAATTCAGTGCGTTTATTTTTTTCTTCGGAATTTGAGAAATATAATGTTTGGCAATAGAATAATGCAAATAGGTCTAGTGTGTATGGGAAAAATTAAAAGCCATGTTGTTTTTTTGTAGATTATATTTGCTGTGACAGATATTAGTTACATTAGGACTGATGCTTTCATGAATGGATGAAGCCACTGGTCTGTGGGCTGAGGTTTGTTTCTTCACCTTAGAAACTGTTAATGCAACAGAAGAAAATGCTTAGCAGTTGTAGTGAGTTGATCCTTTCAGGACACTAGGTGCCCACTAAAGCTGTTCTACCACTCCCTTCCTCAGCTGGAGAGGGAAGAGAAAACATAAGGAAAGACTTGTGGGTTAAGACAAGGACAGGGACAGATCAGTCTCCAGTTACCATCACAGGCAAAACAAACTTGACTTGGGGAAATTAATTGAATTTTTTCCTTATCAAATCTGAGTAGGATAATGAGAAAGAACCTCAAATCTCAGAACACCTTCTCCCTAGCCTTCCCTTCTTCCCATGCTCAACATCACTCCAAAATTCTCTGTCTCTTCCCTGCAGTGGTGCAGAGGGATGGAGAATGAGAGCTGGGGCTTGTTCATCACATATTGTCTCTGCCATTCCTTTCTCTTCAGGAAGAGAACTCCTTACACACCTCCCCTGCTCCAGTGTGGAGTCCCTCACACATGTGAGGGAATAGGTGAATGAATAGGTGTCCTCCCCATGGGCTACAGTTGTTCTCTAGTTGCTCCATCTCAGACTTCCCATGGGTCACAGTCTCCTTTGGGCATTCACCTGCTCCAGTGTTGGGTCCCCCATGAGCTGCAGGTTTATCTCTGCAACGCCATGATCCTTCATCAGCTGCAAGGGCACAGCTGCCTCACCATGGTCTACACCAGGGACTGCAGGGGAATCGCTGCTCTGGTGCTTGGAGTACCTCCTCCCAGCTCCTTCTTCACTAACCTGGCTGTCTGAGGAGTTGTTCCTCTCACATATAGTTGCACTCCTCTCTTCACTGCTGTTGTCATGCAGCAGGTTTTCCCTTTCTTAAATCTGTTAACTGAGAGACACTACCACTATCACTGATGGGCTCAGCCTTGGCCAGCAGTAGGTCCATCCTGGATCCAGCTGATATTGACTCTTTTGGACACTGGGGAAGCTTCTGACAGCTTCTCACAGAAGCCACCCTTGTAGCCTTTCTGCTACTTAAACCCTGTCACACAAATCTAACACCATGGAACTTCATATCAAAAGCAGATTGTGGGGGAGAGTAACATTGTCTCTCTGAACACTAACACCAAAACCTAGCACAAATTCTCATCTTGGTCTGAACCTCATTGGCAAACAGGTATGAATGGCACAGGCATTATTTTAGTCACCAGTTTGTCGGCTCTCTAAAATTTGACTAACTCCTGGCCACAGGAGTGGGCTGAGCCCTAGTCCAAAGCTCAAAGATACAGTCTGGTTTAAAAAAGTGTGAACTAGGAGATGTGAGCTTTTTTATGTGCATTTTATATTTTAAAATCTGATGGGTTTATGTTTTTGTTCAGTTTAAGGTTATCTATTTATGTGTCTACACAGTTCTGATTTATCTCAGTATTGTTTTTATCTTCCTAGGTTATGTTGTCAGCAAATTGCATTTAAAAAGTGTTGGATTTTTCCCCAGATAATTAACAAAAAAGTTGAGAACTCAGTACTAGTGATTATCTTTACAAGCCTTTGTTGCTAATCTCTCTGAAACAATTCCTTTTGCAACGTCTTACAGTGTTCCAAGTGATTAGATCAGTTTCTACTCACCTTAATTAAATAACAATCTTAAGATCATTAATGCCATTGAGTGTTGTTTCCTTCTTGATTATGATTCTTTCCATGTTCTAGCTGGATTGTCCCTCAGAAGACAGGAAAATAAGTTGGAATGTGGTAAATGGTAATTCGTTACAAAATTGCAATAAAATGTCATGATTTTTTAAACATGAGATTGGTCCAAAACTGGCTGGCCAGAGCTGTTGTCGACTTTTCCTCCTTGAAGATACTCAGGAAGCAATGGAACATGGCCCTGAGCAATCTGCTCTGATTTGATTTTATTTGAGTTGAGTTGAGTTGCTGGGGTAGTGGGTGGACAGTGGATGGTGGACTAGATGACCTCTGGAAGTACATTTCAAATTTAATTTAATGATTCTATCTTTACTATCATTATCCTTACTGAAATCAGAAGCTAATGCATCTCAGTGATCTCTTACTTCTACTCTGTTCACCAATCCCGGTACTTCTTTTCTCATTCTCCTTAATTTATATGATTGAAGTGCTTGTACTGTATTTGAAGCATATTTTCGCTTTCTTATTTTTAAACAGCATAGAAACACAAATATAGTTACATTGGCATTATGTATTCATAAAACAATACTGTCTTACTAAATAAGTAAGAGCAAAAGAACTGATTGATGAGAACTTGAACCATCATATTGAGAAAGACAGTAATCATTGACATAACAGAAAAATAAAAGTTAAATTAAAAAACTACAGAAATGAATAATACTTCTATGTCATAGAAAGCAAGCTCATTTTTTGCACAAAAGTATGCTGAAATTCATTAAAGATACTAAAATACTTCTGCAAAAGAAAGGGTTAAGAGACACGAAGGAAACAAGTATGACAAAACATTGCACTTACTAAATCCTGAAGCTTTTTCCCAGGATCTTTGACTGTTTGTGATCCTGCAGACTGCAGGTAGAGCAGATACGAAGTTAGTGAATATGCGACTAAGCAAATGCCCTTGTAATTTTTCTTATCAGAAGTACAGAATTCACTTAGAAGTTATTGAGATACCCTGCTAACAAAAAATGGCAACTATTTCTGTTAACATCCTGGCAAAATAGTTCTCAGCCTACTGCTGATCTTTCAGAATTGCTGCTGAATACCTAAATTGGGCCCTGTCTTGTCAATCACTTGGTTTAATTCATTCTTCATGAAAGTCTTCCTCTGTCCCTCTTTGTAGTAAAAATTATCATAGAATCACAGAATTGACTAGGTTGGAAAAGACCTTTGAGATCATTAAGTCCAACCTATCTCATCTAACACCACCTCATCAACTAAATCATGGCACTAAGTGCTAGACACTTCCAGGGATGGTGACTCCACCACCTCTGTGAGAAGCCCATTTCAATGGTGAATTATTCTTTCTGTAAAGAACATCTTCCTAATGTCCAGGTCAACCTTCCCCTGGTGCAGCTTGAGACTGCCTCAGAAGATTTGCACCTAAATCCCACTGTACTTCAAGACTTACAAATACTGTGCCATTACCAAATGGACTTGCTTACACAGAGATGACTATGCTTAACATCATTGTAACCAGCAGGAATCATCTAAGAATAAGAAGAAATGAAAAGGATACAATATAGACATTTTACTAATTTAAAATTACTTCCTAGCTTTTAAAGAATTGGGCCAAAACATATTTCTTGCACAAAATATCCTTCTAACTGATCATGCTTATGTAAAAATGGGCATATGTTTACAGAGAAATTGAATTTTTCTTTGCATATCTTACTCAGTTTGATCTTTAACTATGAGGAATTTCACAGTTCCAGGGAGAATTCTCTTCAAGGTGCATGAGAAATTACAGATACTTACTAGAAGTTTCATACTCTTATAGCCTCCTAATTACATGGATTCTCCTGTAACCTTACTCTTCAGCCTGACATACATCCCAGGATATTCTTTCAGAATCATCTTTCATTCAAAATCTTGCTGTTTATTGAAATTCTTCTAAAAAAATATGTGATGTCACAGAAATGCAGACAAAAGAAAAGGCCTCAAGCTATCACGGACGCATACGGACATTTGTTTGAAGCTCTTACAGAACCGTATAAGACATTAATATTTCTTATCACCTAAGTCTTTTGCTTCTGATTATATTTTGTCACATTAATTGTAGTTATTAGTTCATGGTCAGGCACCATTAATCGTAAGATTAATTGTGATAAAGAGACAAATGTTGAAGGGTTGGAGTCTATTATTAGCAAGTTCGCAGATGACACCAAGCTGGGGATAAATGTAGATCTGGAGGAAGGTAGGAGGGCTCTACAGAGGGACCTTGACAGACTGGGTGGATGGGCTGAATCCAATGGCATGGGGTTCAACCAGTCTAAGTGTTGGGTCCTACACTTCGGTTACAATAACCCCATGCAGAACTATAGGATGGGGGTGGAGTGGCTGCAGGATGATCAGGTGGAAAGGGACCTGGGAGTGCTGGTTGAGAGAAAACTTAACATGAGGCAGCAGTGTGCCCGGGTGGCCAGAAAAGCTAATGGCATCCTGGCCTGCATCANGGAAATCTCTTAATTTACATGACAGTGTTTTCTTGCACATAATAAACAGGCAATTTCTTTGTTTTCAATGCAGTATCTGAACCTCCTGTCAGTTCTGGGTCAGAGAAGCTCTCATTTTTTGATGCTTTTTGAAAACTTTATTTTCTGATGGATTGTAGCATGGATTGAGCCTTCTCCATCAAATGCATATGGATAACCAACAGTGTTGTGTCCTGGCTTCTGTTCATGACCCTGTTGCTTTGAGTGGGGTTTTGAGTTACTCTCTGTGGATAGGCTTGTCCCTAATGCTTCCACCATGTGTGAAGGAGCCTACTATTCTCTATTTAGCCAAAGAGTCACTTCATGGAAGCTGTTAGTACCCTTCAACCCTAGTTCAGACCATACATTACTCAAACATGGCTGTTAAAATCAACTCATTCAAAACATCTCTTTACCTGACCTGAGTCTTGTGGCAATTTTTTCCACAATCATTAGGTTATTGAAACCTCTGTAAACAGCATGATAGAGTGAATGAGTCATTCCAGTTTAATCCCTCCTGTGAAATAATACACTTCTATGCTAATTGCTATGAATAATTTATTTCAGCTTTCTTTCTGACAACATCCAGTCACTGATATTTCAGCAGATACTGAATTTCACTGCAAACTAAAACAGAACTGCATTGTAAAAATGTTTTAGGTATCACTTAAATTAATCTAGATTCTAGTTCAGAAAATAACTAAAAAATTAAAAAAATATCATTGCCCCTATTGTCCAAACCTCTTATGCTTGTCAACTGACCCAAATTTAACAGTTAGACCAAGGGCATTTTACCAGTTCCTCGATTCTTTCCTTCACTTACACTAGGGTATGTTTTCTTGTTGTTCCAAACAGTGTAATCCTCTCAATTTGCAGTGTTTACTTAAACTTGCCGGCACTAAACTGCTGTACCTCTGCAGTACAGGTCTGCAGGATTTTGCATGGTCAGAAGGACATGTCTACCCACCCCATTCTAGACCCTAAAGTAATTTCGGTCTGTAGTAGGTGTCAGCTGTGGGATGGGACAGTGGAATAGACTAAAAGAAGGGCTGACAGCATGCTTGTAAATTATTTGTTGGTGGATACAGATTGCCTCTGGCAGCGACCTCTTGCTGTCTCTGGCATGGACTGCTTCTGCTGCTGCTACTTTGAATGATGATGTTAATAGCCTTAATTTGACTGACAGTATGAGGCAGCATATTGGAGACCCTTTCTGAAAAGGAGGCTCAGAGCAATGAAACCAGCAAATCCTGTGTCTTTGGATGCAATCTTGGAGATCAGAAGCTGGAAGGCAGCCTAATTTTCCCTTTCCAGCTAAATCTTTCTCAGAGCTGTGCTCATGCACATCAAGGCTCCTTGGCTATGGGCCTTTCCCTGATGCAGGCATGCTTCTCCCTACTTTTAGCAACTCTATTCTTGCTATGGACACCCAGCACAAGTGGTCATATAAAGCTCCAGAAGTGGCAGGAAACAACCTAGTGTTGTTTTGAGCGAGAAGACCATCAGCCTCTTTGGGACCCACTTCTCTAAATCAGAAGAATTATTTGAAAACCTCTGCAAAGTCACATGCATGAGAACAAGAACGTGTTGTCACCACAAACTTTACCTTTTACATGGACTGCTCCTTGAGATTCCCATAAATGTTGCACTGTTGGTAGATGGAGCAAAGGTACTAGAGATCAGGTGCTGTGTGGAAAATAAAACTATTAATCTCTGAACTGCTTTAACATGATACCATTGCTTACATTCAAATACTAGCAGAAACAGATGTATTTGCTGTATTTAAATCGTGCAGTGACAAACTGCTAAATATTATCATTAATTAATGTAACCCTCCTATCTGTTTCAATTTCCTGAGAAGTAGGATTACATTCCCACTCTTACTCAAGTATGACATTTTTATTGGGTTTTTTAGTGGTACAAAATCATAGCCCTGGAGCCGTAAAGTCCTGATTAACTCGTACATACTCTTCTGCTTGATGGCTGAGTAAACTCTAAAGTTCTTCAAAAAAGAGTCATATACAGTGAATCCCTAGTGCATCACGATCTCTCCATTATGACCCCGCCCATTTGCGAAGCAAATTTTTCGCAATTATGATTCAGCCGTCTGCGACCTGAGCTGGGGAACGCATGCGCAATTGACTCTGCTCTGCCGAGGGGCGGTGCCGCGGTGCCTGTGGGGCGAGACTCACCCCACCCTGTGGGGAGGGGGCTCGCAATGGCGGCACCGTGCCCCCATCCCTGACCCATGAAAGTAAGGCAAGCGATGGGGGGCAAGCGCTGTGTGCAGGAAGGGGGCTTCTGTTCCTCCGCCCTCTGAAACCGTATGGGCTGTGCTCCCGGGACCGGTGGATATTACAAGGAAAGAACTGACCCGAGACCCCCATGTCCCCCACCCCGTGGGCTTCTCCGGGCTGCAGCAAGCGCGCTCCCACAGCCCAAGCCTCGT
>WEKX01003508.1:13399-29385 GCA_013390025.1 Pitta sordida
GACCCTGGTGATCGGCCCCCACCCGCACTGGCCCCCGCCCGCGGATGCCACTCCGGGGTCGGGGCGGGAGGGTGCGCGGCATGGGTGCGCACATTTCTGCTGCTCGCAATGGCATTTAGAGCTGTGAGGCACCGTGCCCCGGTCTCTGACCCAGTCCTGTGTGCTCCGCTGAGGCCCAGCGCAGCACCACCACCACAAGACACGCCATTCCTTGTTACTCAAAGCCCAGTCAAAGCCTGGGCAGTGCTGCCTCTCCCNAGGAAGGGGGCTTCTGTTCCTCCGCCCTCTGAAACCGTATGGGCTGTGCTCCCGGGACCGGTGGATATTACAAGGAAAGAACTGACCCGAGACCCCCATGTCCCCCACCCCGTGGGCTTCTCCGGGCTGCAGCAAGCGCGCNAGTGGCACGGGGTGTCACAATGCTGCAAAGTTAAGGTTTTCCCAGGCTCCAAGAATGCAGACCAGAGCTCAGGGACACCCCTTCCCTGCCACGGAGGTGAGGCGAGCACACGCAGGGGGGCACGGGGACCCGGGGATGGCGCGAGCACCCGGACCGGGCCGGGCTGGAGGGAGAGCAGCGATGCGGGGTTTGGGCTGCGGGCACACAGCAGCTGCTCAGAAACAGTTCCATTTGCTCGCCTGTGCCGAGAGACTATGGGAAGGAGCGGAAAATTGTCCACAGAGCCCAGGAGTTCCAGGGGGTGGGGCAATGGGCGTGGCCTGCATGCATATTAACGACCTGTGCTTCTTTGCGAGATTAGGGTTTTGCGAGGGCCATCGCCTGTCCCTTTCCTCATGGTGGAGGGGGTATAACTGTAACCACTTTCGGACCAAGAACTTGTAAGGATTCTGTGGGGATCTTTAGTAGAACTGTACAAATGGAAACCTTTCTTCTGATAATGGTGTGATCTAGGCAAGATGCCAATCTCAGTCTTTCTCCTCGTGAAAGTTTTACCAGCTCCTCATCGAGACTTCTCTTAAAAACCTCCAGGGATGGCGACTCCACCACCTCCCTGGGCAGACCATTCCAATGACAGATCACTCTCTCTGTGAAAAAACTCTTCCTAACATCCAGTCTAAACTTCCCCTGGCATAGTTTAAGGCTATGTCCTCTTGTTCTGGTGTTGTCAGCCTGAGAGAAGAGATTCACACCCATCTGACTGCCACCTCTCCTCAGATAGTTGTAAACAACAATCAGGTCACCTCTGAGTCTCCTCTTCTCCAGGCTGAACAACCCCAGTTCCCGTAGCTGCTCTCCATGACATGGTCTAGATGGTGGGAGGCTTGGATGGATGGAGTGTGGTGCCCATGGTTCCACACTTGTGGACCTGATCCCTGGGTGGGTGTTCGCTTGGGAGTTGGACTAGATGTTCCTGTGGGTCCCTTCCAACTCAGAATAACCTGTGAACCTGTGAACTTGGTATCAAAATTGGTCTCTGCATAAGCCAAAGTTCAGAGGAACAATTCCATCTGTGATTTGAAATGTTAACCATTCATTTTCCCCAATGAGCTCAGCTGCAAAACGATATGGAATAAAAAGGGATTAAAAATCTCTTTTTCCTATTGACCACTCACACACCAGAAATTGAAAGGCTGCCAAGCATTTGGGCAGCCAGTTGATTTGACACTCAGCTGCACGTCCTGAGAGTCACTGGTAGGATTTCCTCTCCCTTGTTCTTGATTTCTTCATTTCCAGAAAATTCTACCCTATCACCTGTTCCAGATGAAATGGCTATGTTCTAGCTGATGGACAGGAAAAAGTTGCAGAGGGAAAATGAGAATCGAAACCACTTAAAACAAAAGTAAAACAGTTTTATTTTTTATATCACCATAAAAACATTGATCAGTAATTAATTAGCAATTAACAGTCCTAAAAAAGACATGATAACTGCCAATGAGAAAGAAAAAAGATAGTATCTGATGTCTCTCTGAGTTGAGGACACTTGCCCCCAGTATAAAATACTAGGAAGTATTATTATTTTTTTATTAAATCAGATAAAATTCCTAAATATTAAATGCTATTAAGTAAAATTCTAAAACATGAGTATTCAAGATACAGTCAAGACTTAGAGCCAGTTGACTCAAGGAAGGGATTTCTGAATAACTCATTTCTGACTAGGGTATTAATGCAAACAGATTTATTTATGATTATCCATGTGGTTAAATGTCTTGGTGCTCCTGGGAGTAACTGTGATCCATTTTAGGTGCTGTGCACACTAAGATGGGCTATAGACTTGTCTGAAAGAAAAGTTTGAATGAGATCACATTGGCTATGGAAGGAAAGGGGAAAACTAGTTACAATTATACCTCCTCCATCGTGAGAAAAGGGACAGGCCAATGCCATCGCGAAACCCTAACCTCACAAAGAACTNCCGTTGGGTCAGGCCAGTGTCGCCCCACAGGGAGCTCCGGCACCGCCCCTCGGTGGAGCAGATGCATTGCGCATGCATGAGCCGCTAAATTTCGCAAATGGTGGAATCAAAACTGCGATAAATTCACATGACAAATGCGTGAGGTTGTGAAGGAGAAGTCGCAATACAGAGAGGATTCACTGTAGTTGTGTGAATTCAAGCAGACCTTGCTCTTGGAGTCAGGGAATGGTTCCTAATCCCCAGGATTGTAATTTGGACATCATAGGCTTAATGAATTTTTGTGTTCTATTTTCTGCAGCAAAAAATTCTCACTTTAACACCACTTAAACAGACTTATTTGAGAATAAAAATATATTATTTTAATGTTCCTCATAGCCATGTGGGTGGTAATCAAAGTGCATTTTAGACAAGTAGAATGCATTGATAAAAATTCAGCAAATCAGTTATCACAAAGAATTCTATGACACTATTATATGAGTAGTGTCCCTCAGGGGTTCTTATTGAGACCAGTGTTATTTAATATTCTTCATCAGTGACCTAGACAAAGGGATCAAGTGCCTCCTGAGCACATTTGCAGATGACACCAAGCTGAGCAGTGAAGCTGACACAACTGGAGGATGGGGTGCCATCCTGAGGGACCTGGACAAGCTAAAGAAGTGGGCGCCTGGGAATCTCAGGAGGTTTAATGAGACCAAGTACAGGATATAGGGGTTAAGGAACTTGAAGAAAACCTCATTTCAATCAGATAATTGAGTGGTAAAGATTGAAAAGCATTTGATTATTTCCTACTGCAAATCCTTTCTTAGAGGTCCTTAAATCCTGCCATAAAGATACAAGAAAGAAAATTCCTATACACATTTCTGTATGAAAACGATTGGAACAATTTTGCCATGTAACAAGGAAGTGTCAGTCAATCAGTAGATTTAAAAGATCACTTCATATCTGGCTCTTTTACCCTTTGAGGAAGCACCTGTACCAGTAAAGCAAAGAGGGTAAGGGCAGGGCCACCAGTAGTAGCACAGAAGTTTCTATTCCTTGCGGATCCCAACTCAGTATAAAATACTGTGTTCTTGCTAGTTCCCATTGTCATTCATAGAAAGATTGCAATTAAAGATAGCAAGAATTTTAGAAAAAAAGGAGAACCTATCCTAGTATTGCATGCATTGAAGTTACTAATATTAAATTGTCACTGAATTGGTTAATATATTTGAAATAACTTATTTGCAGTGTGTTCTTCATTGACATTTGGTAGGGGACCCATACAATCAAAATGGAAAGACATAAAAAGGTTCTTAATGCAATTATTGTACACGCCTGAAACTGTTTTGGCAACTCAGATATCAACCTATCCAATGATTTGGTTTTAAATTGTCTCTAACTCTTTTTTTTTTTTTTCTGTTTTTCTTTTTTTTTTCAGGGAGGGAAGATTTTCTCTTTAAATTACTGATCTGGAAATATTAGCTCCAAAATGTAAAGATGAATGTGTCTCACTGTGTCCAGCAAAATTTTGTGATGGGCCATCATTCAGCAAGCATTAAGCAACCACTTACACTGATCACATGCAGTAAAAATGTTGTATTTTGTCTCTGCAAGGGAGCTAAATGAGAGCTTTAATCCTCCTCTGCTTTAGTGCAATGGTAGTAGTTATTTATAGAACCGCTCTGGCGATGGGTGGGCATTGCAGATGGCTCTGTCTCACCACAGATCTAAATTAAGTAATTTGTTTCTGAAGGGGAGGTTTATTTATTGACCTCAATAAAGTTAATCTTGCTTTCGCCTAGAGCTCAACGTACAAGTTGAATCCAGCAGGTTCATTTCACTTTCTCTGTGATTTCTCTATCTTTAAATGCTTGGCTTTGTTTCTTTTAACATTCTTTATATGTTGACATACCACTCATTTCAGACCTCACTGCTTTAGATATACATTCTGGTACCTTTTTCCATAAGGACTTCTATTTAACCGGCTGTTTGGGAGCTAAGTGGTAATAAACAACAAGGATGGTGAAAGGACTGGAGAACAAGCCTTATGGGAAGCAACTGTGGGAGCTGGGATTGTTTAGCCTGGAGAAGAGGAGGCTCAGAGATGACCTCATTGCTGTTTACAAATACCTGAAGGGAGGTTGTAGTTGGGTGGGTGTAAATCTCTTCTTTCAGGTTGCCAGTACCAGAACAAGACGACATGGTCTTAAGGTGGGCCAGGGGAGGTTTAGACTGGATGTTAGGAAGAGCTAAATGGATGTTAGAAAGTGATCCTTCATTGGAACTGGATGTTAGAAAGTGATCCTTCATTGGAATGGTCTGCCCAGGGAGGTGGTGGAGTTGCCATCCCTGGAGGTATTTAAGATAAGACTGGATGAGGAACTCAGTGATATGGTCTAGAAGATGGGAGGCTTGGATGGACGGAGAGTGGTGCCCATGGGTCTGGGGTTGTGGGTTCGATCCCTGTGTGGGCATTCACTTGGTAGTTGGACTAGATAATCCTCGTGGGTCCCTTCCAACTTGGAATATCTTGTGTGATCCTGTGAACTTTTAAAAGCTATGGAAACAGTTTTGTGGATGAACTTCTCTCACCAGAGCCTGTTAGATTGAAATGGAGGATGGAGGCAGCCCTGCAGACCCTGGAGACCTCCAGCACTGCTTTCTCCTACCAACTGCTTTGCTGGCTCCCACCCTCATAGTGACATTGGAGTGGTCAAGAGACTGAGTTTTCCCGCTATCCCTTGACCTGGGGACAGTGCATCAGAAGAGATGCATTAAACCATAACTCCCTTTGGAGACCAAACCACATGTGTTGCTGCTTGGGTGCTATCAAAGGTGGTATGCATTCAGGTGTTGCTGCCTGTAAGAGTCTGTCAGAAGAGGAATATTGTCTCAATGTTGTCATCAGAGGCTTGGACAATATAGGTACCCCAAAAAACTTAGGCTAAGGTTTTGACAAGAGTTTGACCTGCCAGTGATGCTCCCTGGTCTGAGACTGGACTGTGGTTCCTATGGGAACCAGGGTGCGGATACCCCAGAGTAATGACAGTGTAGTACAAGATATGCCTACTCTCCACCGTTATCCGGGAGACGGAACGAGATAAGCTGTAACCTTCTCCCGGCATCCAGGGACAGAACGAGATACGCCGTGAATCATACAGCCCTGTTATTGCAACACAAAAGCACACTTTCTGCAAAAGGCCACTCGAGACTCACCTTGCCTTGGACACTTCCTTGGACATACGTGACAGAGAAAGACAGACTGGGACAGAGGAGGGGGTGAGGGGTAACATCTAGTATAAAAAATGGCCTCTTAGCAATTGAACTTTGGAAGCTTCTCCCACCCTGCATCGACGACAGTCTGTAGGGATGCCTTGAGGACTCGATCGTCTGGTGGTAGCTATATACTCTTTCTCGCTCTCTTTCTCTTTACCTTTCCTATCTCATTTTCACCTATTGCATTCCCGCTTTATGGGCACATAATAAAGCTTCACTGTTTGACCAAGGCTAAACCTCTTTCTGCAATTTTCTTTTGCACTTTGAGATTCAGCAAACAAACCATCACCCATCCAGCGTAGCTGGGTGGACCATGACACTGCCAAACTGTGCCATGGTAGCTTTTATGACCAAATTCACCTGAAGCTACTATTGCAAGAGGACATTAGAGCAGTTAGGTTTTCTCCTGCCTTACTGAGGCAAGAAAATCTGATGATTCTGATTGACATCATGGTATCCATAACACTGCCCTGCATACTCCTGGGGTGTCTCTCACATAGTATATTATCTTCCAGAACAAAAAAGAAAAACATTATTCCACAGGTTTTTATCCTACAACATCATGACACAAAATCCTTACCAAAAGGTAATTAGAGAAGGAGAAAACCCACCACATTTTATTGAAATTCCTTACAGTATGTATCCCTTAATACCAAGTTACAGTAAATCACATGTTGAACTGACAAAATTTTTTCTACCAAATCTTGGGAAAGTCCCTACAACAGCAATAGAGGTGATGTGAATCTGCCACATCAAGTGGCAGATGTTGGTATAGTCTTGATGTCATGACAGGTTCACAAATCAGGAAAATGTGCTTTGCAATCAGTTGCTCCTAATGTAAATATAAAAGTGAATTTCATTGCTCAACAGAACTATCAGAAGTGCTGCCTTCTTGTTAAAACTTTATTTGCAGACTAATCAGAAGCTGTGAGATGTAACTATACCATGGAGATACTTCAGCACTTTATCAAGTCTGCCAACCAAATACTGCAGTTATTGAGTGCCTGGAGAAATTAATTTCTGCAAGCAGTCTTCCAGTCCACAAATAGATACATAAATTCAAGATATTTCTATTTTTTTCCTGGTTTTCCTTTTGGGGGAGTAGTTTTATCAAAAGTAAAATTGTATAATCTTGTCTTACATATTGAACTTTTGCTTCTGTAATGATTTGTCAGGTCTTCTGTTCACTGTAAGAATTAAATCAAGGACCAATTTAATGAGTAAAGGTATAGTAAGGAAAATAGGCATTTTCTTTTAGTAATACGAGTCCTGAATCTAGTTCTTATCTCTTATGGGTAATTAATCTAGTATTCTCATGACACACAACAGTATTTACAGGAAATTGCATTTTGGCTTATTTTTTACATAGAATTCATAAAATAGTAGCATAACTTTTAAAAATTAAATTGTAATCATTGACACATTAGGAAAAACTAGGACTGGAGAAATTCCAGCCCACAAATTCTCTGAATTATCAGTAAGACCCTTGTGTCTGCCCAGAACAAATATGATCCATAATCAGTTACATTATCCTAAAACCCAGGAATTCTATGGCACATAGAATAAGATTCACCTTCTTATTTTGGGAAGAGAAGAAGTTACTTTACAAAGGCACCTGTTTCCTTTAGCTGTGAAAGGAATGTTTTATGACCTTGCTCAGCCTTAAGATCTAAATTCTAGATGGCTAAACCAGTGCAGAAAAATCTGTTCCTAAGAGCAGAATAGATCAGCTCTTCCAGGATCTGAGAAGAAACATGGAAACACATGCCTTCTGTACTTCCTGCATTTTAGTTCTGCATTTTACCTGTCAGCTGCTGCATTTCACAATACAAATTACAGGATAATTTTAGTTGTTGGAAATAAAAATTCTCAGTCTTTGGATACTATATAAGAAATATACCTGGGGAGTTGATTCAAAGTTTGAGTGATCACTGCATTGCAATGGAAAATACCTTTGTGGTCAAACGTGTTCTGGGTGACATAGAGCAAGCAATCTCCATTGAATCTATTGTTAATCACTCATTCTTGACCTAATTCCAGACAGTCTCAAACCTTCATTTAATTTCTAAAGAAAGCATATTATGCACGATTCAGTTATAAATTTATAATATAGTTTAGATATCAAAATTCTTCAAAAGTTTTGCTGTACTGGTGGCTTATTACTGCTATACTAAAATGAAGAACTACTAGAATTTAATGCTACATTAATAAGTTTAAACCTAAGTTTCTACTTACAAATTATTTCAATAAATTTCATAACAAGTCATAATTTTTTCAGGTATACAAGAACAGTTAACTCCTACTGAGTATGCAGGAAGTTCTTTACATGCTAGAAATAGAATGTGACCATTGAAAACAGATAGCTTTTGGGTCCACATTTTTTATTATATTAAACAGGATTTTTTCCTATTCTGAAGGTCACATTGGCTCAGGATGCAGAACACTGTGAGCTCTTATGCAATAACATACAGTCATTTTTGCCAGAGGAAAAATGAATCAATGTTCTGCTTTACATATTAATTTTAGTCATACTTGTGCTGCCATATAAAACACTGTGACAATCAATGTCATTTTTGTTATGATTATTTAAATGGAATCCACTTAACCCTGGCAGTGATTTTTAGTCATGGTGGTGTAGCTGTTGTAGTAAAAATTCTCTGAATAGTAAAACGTTGCCTCAATCACATGGAATCAGTATACTTTTTTCCTACAAATTTTGGATAACCATAGAAGATTATTGAGACTAATATGTATATTCTTGGAGATTTTTTAGGGGTTTTATATGTATTATGTGTAAAAATTTGTTGAAAGATGGTAAGTAAAATATGTATTTCAGATGAAAATTTGCACATTGGCAATCAACTACATATGTATTTCAGCTGCTTTCCCTAATTATGTTCACTACTCAAAACTAAGATTAAATACATCCATAGTCTGCAAAATGAGGTAATTCTAACCCCTTTCTTCTCAAAGTCGGCACTAAGTTTACCACTGGTTTCAGTGACAATAAACAAGAGCCTGAGTAGAGAAACATTTCCTTGGAAGTGAGGTTTGATGTTCAAAGACTTGTCTTCAACTTTTGTTAGTAAATGAAATCCGTGGATGGGGTTTAAGGACACAGTGAATATGTGTTGTAGGAATTTCCTAACCCTTCATCCAGTCTGATCTCTAAAGATTTTGATAGTCCTACACAATTCCACGAAGACCTTTTTTTTGTTCACCATTAAGTTGTTGTGCTTGAACAGCAGAAGTACTGAAGCCCAGATGGGGACTGCTTCTAATGGGGCCTTGTACAGGGTGTTGTGACTGTCACTATTTGCTCATGAGCAGGATTGTTCTGCTAAAAAAGAAAATAATGAAGCCAGGCTATAGGGTAATGTGACTCCCACAGTTTCTGAGTACCAAGTGTAGATAAGTAGATCGTGCCTGGAAGGCATTAATTAAATTCTTGTGGTAGGTGCTATGGTTTTACTGAGTGCTTTGTTCTCTATTTATTTGTTCTGAAGTTTCTAGTTAAGCCTCAAACACATTTCCTGCAATCCTCTTGTGTATGATTACATAGTAATAGATAATTCCAGAGCAGAATCCTGGTCTCACTGATGTAATTCACAAAAATTAGGTCAATTGCCTTTATTGTCAGAAAGAAAAATTCAAACAGCCTGACCCCTGACCTTCTGGCCTGGCCTTAGATATGCTTTTAACATCCCAGTATGTATACTACTTTCTATTTTGATCAGCATCAAGTAATAACCAAAGGTTAGCCAAGCTGTGTTCTTTAGGTGAGAGACCCAAGGTACAACCAGCAATCCAGTACGTACTCAGACTGCACATGAGGGCTGCCAGAGCTCCTCGTCATTGGGTTCTTATGGAAGAAAACTTGAGAAAGTAGAGGCAAGAGAGAAACTGAAGGATTTGCAGAGAGATTTGCACCTTCTTTTACTGGATAGATATCTGATACTTTGTTTCCCCACAATAAAAACTTGTTCACACAAGCTTTAGAGGATAAATGAGTTCTCAGATGTCAAGGGGAGTAACAATGCTGGTTATTTAAATGTACTTCTGCTCAATTTTTCTTTAAAGACCAGAGAATATGAAATACTATCAGATTATTCACATATTCATCAAGTATTTTACTTATATGATATTTGCAATTTAAAAAATAAGGGGAAAGGCTTAGCACAATATTTTTTTTTCTTGATAGACCTTACAGAATTACTTCAGAATATGTCATCCTGGTAGCAAGCCCACATCAATAATGAATGCAGCATTATGGATTGTTTCCATGCCTGTTACTTACAGTTGTGATATTTATACTTGTACTGTGCTCTGTGATCAATGGACCATCCTTCTCAATAATAAGTAAATTAAAATTGTATTGGGTTGTTATGGAAACTTAAATACACAATCCCTCTCCCCTTAAAGCTTAATATGCACTTGATCTATCTTCCAAAAATCAACATTTACTCGGGACATTAAAAGATTATGTTCTATAATCCATGACAATTTTCCTCCAAGCCCCTTCTACTGTCAAATGGTCTATAATCCTTCTTTCATTCTATCAAATATAATCCTACTTCTACATCAGATAACAAAATACAGCTGTGCTGCTGCTAGGACACAATTGTCTTCCCCTACCTGCTCCATCTCTAACATGCAGAAATCACCTGGGGCTGTGGCACAGGTTAACTTTGCAGCCCTCATTTCATTTTTATCATTTGGAGCATCTCTAAGCAAAACAGATCAAAGTGCAAACATGTTTGTTTTCATTTTAATGACTCAGACCTAGAATTCCTACTTATTCATATCCCACGCTAACTGGTTGGTCCTAATGCAGTGGAATCCACGTCTTACTGTAGTATTTGTGGTTTGGATTTTCTTTTCTTGCTATAAACTACAGTAAAGGATCCATGATTGGAAACACATGCTGTGATGTAATTTAATATGAGGACTTTTCTGTCTTTTGCAAACCACTTAAGTTGAATTCACTGTATTATCTGAGTCTGGTTAACAATCAGAGGGCCCCTGAGAAATACATGGTATAGCACTTTTATTCTTATAGTCTTTTTTGGGCATCCACTTTCGGCCTGTACCAGCAACAGGATACTGGATTTATGAGAACCTTTAATCTGGCCCAACAGAGCAACTGTCATCTTCTGACTATGAACATCATAGATATTTACCATGGATTTTAGAAAATGTGCAAGACTAATGAAATTAAATTAATATCAAACAACAGCCTCATAAAACGTTTGCTTAGATGACATGCTGATCATTTCAGAAAGCAATCAAACTCAATATAGTTAACGAGGTTCCTTCTGAAATCTCTTCTGAAATGTTGACTTCTTCATGAACCTTTGAAAAAAATCTACATCATATAAGTGATACCAGACTTATCTTAGTGGCTGTGACTGGCTGTGACAGATTGAAACTTAATTAGAAAGCTTAACTGGATTTGATAAATGTCTGCATTTCACCAGTTGTTAATCCTGATGAAACACTGATGTGTAAACCAAGTTATGCAGATGAAAGCACAATTACATCCCACCACAGCATGTGCATTCTCTGAACCTGCTATATTTTAAAATCTCATTTCAAGCACTTTGTCTCAGTGTTCAGTATCTCCATGTTCACGAGTGTTTGGTAGCACTGCATATTAAACGGGGTCGCCTTCAGTGCTTGTTCCCATTCTCCATGCAAAGCATTACAGTGATACCCCATTACTTGCGGGNGCAAGCGAGCGAGACAGGACGGGGATGGAATCTGGGTGGGGGCAGGCCACAAGCCCTGCGAACGGGGTGGGAGGAAGTGGGGACGGGGCTGGCTGTGCGATCGGGGAGGCAGGGGAGGCGGAGCCGGCACCGCAAGCGGCGGAGCTGGGGGCCGATCCGAATGTTGCGGTAGCTTCTGCGCATGTGCCAAGGTCACAGAGCTCATGGAAAAATCACCAGCAAATACTGAAGCTCGCAAATAGCGGGCCGCGAATACGAGGGGCACACTGTACTTGTAACAGGAGAATGAGCCACATCTGCTTTCCTGACCAGTGTCATACTTGTAGGAAGCTGATCCCCATGGCACACTGCAGAAGGCACATCCTGAAGGGACATTCTCTGAACCCAAAGTCACAGAAAGTCAACACAAGAGATGCTGCTGTACTACCAAATTGCTAAACAAGTATTAAACCTTCATAGGTTGTGACGGATTGATCTCAACTGGATGTAAGTGCCCACACAGTCACTTTGTCCCTGCCCATTCCCAGGCAGGCAGGAGGAAGAGAACAAGATGGAAAACAACTCATGGGTTGAGATTCTGTTGAAGTCGCTGAGGACGGGACTGGTGCGGGGTGGGGGGACAGCGGCGGCGCGGTGCGGGAGCAATGGGGATGGGTTTGGAATCAAGGCGGGGGGGAGCGCGCACCNGCAGGAGGAAGAGAACAAGATGGAAAACAACTCATGGGTTGAGATAAGGCAGTTTACTAAAGCAAAAGCAAAGCTTGTGTGTGAAAAGCGAAGCAAAAAAAAACCCCACAAGTTTAATCTCTACTTCCCAGTAGCAGCAATGTTCTGCCATGTCCTGAGAAGCAGGGCTTCAACACATTTAATGGTTTCTTAGCAGGCAGCCATTGGAAAAAAATGAATGCTCTCCCTTCCTGCTTCTTTTCTTGGATTTATATCTGAACTAACTTCATCTGGTATGGAATATCCCTTGGGTCAGTTTGGGTCAGCTGGTCTGGCTGTGTCCCCTCCCAAAATCTTGCCCTCTTTTGAGGAAGGAATGTTACAGTCCTGATGCTGTGCTCAGCAGTAGTCAAAACACTCATGTGTTACCAACACCCTTCTAGCTGCCAGTGAAAAGCACAGCACTTTGAGGGCTGCTATGGGGAAATCAGCTCCATCTCAGACAGACCCAATACAGAGGTCAAGAAAGGAGAGTCTTGAGGCTGTGCAATTCAGGCACTAAATTTTATTTTAATTTCCTTTTGGCCTTCAAGATCAGTAGGAAATTGCAACAATTTAGCACATACTAGAATGCAAAGGACCACACCTGAGAGGAAGGAATACAATCCCTTCACATCAGAGATAAAAGAAGCTCTTTTGAGTCACAGTTGTTGTCTCGGAAGCTAGAAATAGAAAGTCATCAGTGGATTTTTTTGTCCCGTTGTCATAGAGGCGATTTGCCAAATGATTCGAAATTCTTCTCTTATATGGATTGAGAACTCTGAGCTTCAATTTATGTAATACTCAGCTAGTCTCAGCAAGTGATGCTGTAGATGAAATTTAAATCTTAAACTGAATAATTATTCTAAATCATAAACCACATCCCTGTCAAAGGCAGTCTCCAAAGGCAAAATGGGAGTGATGACATTGGGCAAATTTTACAGAAAAACCCCCTTGCTTTGTATTAATGTTGAGCATTGACATAGGCTGCAGTTCTGCTTCTCTAATCAGTTCATCTGGCAGATGTGAGAAGAGATGGTAAATTCTTCCTGCTCTCAGTTTGCCTTCTTCAGTGCTGTAACCTTGGCCCATTAGTGAAGTTTAGGTGTTCCAGGGGGAAAACAGTGGTCTTTCCAGGAATTTTTCTATATTAAGCAGCATCCTCTCCCATTCAATATTTATGAAATAAGTTCATTTTCAGTGTCATATTTAAAGGGATTGGACTGCAACACAGCTTAAATATGATAGTGGAAGTAAGTGCTTGCTTGTATTTCTTGTTTCTTGTTCACAGTTTAAACATGATAGTGGAAGTAACCGCTTGCTTGTGTGTTTCTTGTCTGTTAGGTTTTTTTTCTTTTTCTACCAAGACCCCAAACTGTATAGTTTACACAGATTTTATAAAGGCTGTCTCTACAGAAAAGGGTTAAGACACCACCAAATACTCCTCATGCCCTGCAGAAGTCAGATGTTCCAGCAGCTAGAGAATGATGCTGAGGAAGGTTAGTTCAGCTCAGGCCCCAGGCATTCAGGCAAGAACTCTACCAGTTCTGAGCAGCTGCAGAGCAAACCTGCACAAACCATTCAGATAGACCCTCTTTTAGAATTTTTGACCAGTTTTCCAAAAAACAAATTTTCAATTTGCTTAGTTGTACTCTGGATTTGAACTGTGTACACTGTTGAGACAGCAATTCACATTTCACATATTCTTTATTCTCTGAGTTAGTGAAGAACTGTTTACATCTAACTAATATCTGAACTAAGACTGTAAATACTATTAAGGTTTCAGAAATTATCTAGTTTAAATTCAGACACTATAACATTACAGACTGAACTGAACAATAAAAAACCTTCATCTTCTAACAAAAAGAAAAATATTGAGGTGCTGGAACGAGTTCAGAGAAGGGCAACTAGGATGGTAAAGGGACTGGAAGATAAGCCCTATGAGGAGAGGCTGAAGGAGCTGGGTCTGTTTAGCCTAGAAAAGAGAAGGCTCAGGGGTGACCTTATTGCTGTTTATAACTATCTAAAAGGAGGCTGTAGTCAGGCGGGGGTCGGTCTTTTCTCCCTGGCCTCTGGAGACAGGACGAGAAGTCATAGTCTTAAGCTTCAACAGGGGAAGTTCAGACTTGATAATAGGAAAAGGTTTTTCACTGAAAGAGTGATCTGGATTTGGAATAGGTTGCCCACAGAGGTGGTTGGGTCACCAACCCTGGAGGTGTTCAAAGTGAGTCTGGATGAAGTGCTGAGTGATATGATCTAGATGTAGATGCTAGGTTAGTTGGACTATAGGTGGGACTAGGTGATCTTTGAGGTGGTGTCCAGCCTTATCTATACTGTGAAAAAAATACTTATTTTTCACATATTAAAAATAAGGATTTTCAGCAATTCACAAGAAAATCCTGCAAAAGAGGTATAAGGATACAGCAAAAACAGCTACTACATGTTTTAAAGATAGACCTTGAATGTGAACATCACCAAGAAAAGGCTGTCACCTCAGGGTGATTCTAGGGTTCAGTGTGGAAGGTAAATTGCCTACCTATGGTTTGAATCTGAAAAGTTGCTCTGATGACCTCTTCTTACAGTTATTTTTTAAATGAAACTAACTTTTTCAAGAGGTCTGTGAAGACTAAGCAATGCATAGATTTATAGGGTAGGAAAGGGAGTGGGAGAAAAATCAGAAAGCCTGGAAGGATGCAGGGCCAGAACTGTAGGGCACAAAGTTAGCAGATGCCTGTTGTCTCCTGCTTTATCATAGAATCATCAAATGGTTTTAGTTGGAAGGGACCTTAAAGAGGATCTAATTCCAACTCTCTTACCATATCAGCTATATCAGGCTGTTCAACGTCCCATCCAACCTGGCCTTAAACCCACTAGGGATGAGGCATCCACAGCTCTGGGTAATTTGTTCCAATGACTCACCACCCTCAAAGAAAAGAATTTCTTCTTCATATTTAACCTAGATTTCCCCTCTTTCAGTTTGAACTCATTACACCTTATACAGTTTCTGATGAAGAGGCCCCCTTCAGCCACTGGAAAGTTGCTATGGGGTCTCCACACAACCTGCTCTTCTCCAGGCTGAACAGTCACAACTTCCTTAGCCTACCATCATAGGGCAGGTGTTCCAGTCCTCTTATGAACTTCGTGTCCCTCCTCTGGACTTGCTCCAACAGCTCTCTGTCCTTGTTATGTTGGAGGCACCAGAACTGTGCACAGTACTCCAGATGGGGTCTTATCAGAACATACCAGGTCACCAAACATATCTATCATTAGCTTGCATTATAGGTCATTCCAATCTGACATGTTCAGTAACTTGGAGTTTTGCATTTACTTTAAATTGCTTTCACCCATTTTTCTTTTTTTTTGTTTGTTTTTGTTTTTCTTTTATAAAGGCTCCTATAATTACTGCATTGTTTTCCAATAAGAAGTGTCTGCATTTAAGAGTTCAATATCCTGCAGTCTAGAAGCTAATCTGACCAATATATATGGGACTTCTGCTATTATACATGTGCAACAGTATTTAAAGACCTGTTCATATTTTAAAAAGGAGAACATTTCTAATCTAGGAGAGTTTTTTATTGTAGGATACATGTATTCATACATTTATGCAATACTGTGAAAATAGCTATGTTTCAATTTCACAAACATCACTAGATGGCACACAAAGCTCCAAAAATTCTTGGTCACAAGATGCAGTTATTAAACCAAATCACAGGTTTACAGAATATTCTGAGTTGGAAGGGACCCACAAGAATTATTGAGTCCACCTCCTAAGTGAATGCGCATACAGGGACTGAACCCACAATCCTGGTGCTAATCTCAGGGTCATGTCATCATAATTTCTCTTTCTGTAATGACCTAACTCTCTATCCCATCATCCCATTATCTAGACCATGTCACTGAGTTCCTCATCCAGTCGTTTCTTAAA
>WEKX01003508.1:29583-45147 GCA_013390025.1 Pitta sordida
CCATCTCTCTAGCCTGTCAAGGTCCCTCTGAAGGGTCCTCCTACAAAAGGCCTAAATCTGTTTCACTCTCTGTCTGATCAGCATTAAAGTCCGTTGGTGGAAAACATGTAAATATATATGCATATGACCAGTATCTGCCTTTGGATCCCAGTCTTCTCTGCTGCTGTAACTGGGACATAGGTACCCCCAGGCTCTCATCACAATCTAGTTGCTTGTACTCTTATCTTCATACACACATGGACTTCCCCAACCTCTCCCCGTGCCTCCAATATATCTACCTATGGTGGGGATCAGTCTCAGGGAACTGCTAGACACAACAGCATTTTACACTCATTTCTTCTGAAATGACCTTGATGTCTTCCTTTGCCCCATGTCTGTTTCCTCTCCTAAATATCCCACAATAAGTCTCTTACACATCAAAAATTCTCTTGTCAGCATTCCATGATGGGTCCCAAAACCCTGGAGGCAGGAATCCCCCCAGATTCCCAGTCTGTAAGGTGAACCAGGGAGAATTTCCCAGGAAGTGGGGCTGGTAGCCCAGAGAGCACCTGTGTTTGGCTGGCACTGACTAGGCTTCTGGCTTGCTTTTCATGGCATTGCTCCCTTACGCCTTCATGTTTCATGGAGATTAGCCTTAAGTCAGATAATATAAGAGTCCCACTTTGCACAGAAATCATAACTCACTAGGCTAAAATGAGTATCCATCTTAGGTCTTGCTCTTAGATGAGGCTTGCTGTCACCCAAGAGAAACCTGGGTCTTCTGGCAGCATAGTGATGCCAGATAAAACATCTACCTAACAGCAGAGAACCTGGGTTTAAATCCTGTGTTGTCATCAGACCTTCACAGGTAAGTAGAACAGTCTCTGCTTTCATCAATGCTTTGTGTGCAGGATAGAGCACAAACCAGAGGCCAGGTCTTCCAGGTGCCTGAATCATCACATCACTGACATGTCTTCACAGTCCTCATCTGTTGCCCCACTGCTTTGATGAACCTGCCATCTCCAGCACAACATGCAACCAGAGTCTGGATGCCCTTCCAAGCTTTTAGGCTTGCAGCTTCCAAACTTCTCCAGCAGAAGAAGAGGCAGCACCCAAGTTCTTTTCTCTTGAATGCTAATCCTAAAAAAATAAAAAAAGAAAATGGCACAGTCAGCAGACAGTTTGAGAGAGATCTCTCTAGTCATTACAACATAAATATCTTCTCAGCTGAGTTTCCATTGGAAAAATAGTACTGTAAAAATCATTATGTGTCTTAATGTGAAACACTTGCTGAGTTTTTGTAGATTCCAAAACTCATAAAGAAAAAACTTCAAATACCTGAGGAATACTTCACATGGAAATCATGAATATCTATGAATTTAAAGCATCTTGAGGGTTAGATGGCAAGTTTTTTAAGAGCTAGATGTTGGCTGTCTGCGTACAATGGACATTTGAAACAAAGTGACTGAAATAGGCTATACTTCTGTACTTGTAAACACTATCCAGCATCTATGTTTGTTGTAATCCTGATGAATTTGCTGAATTTTATCTTGGCAGTCTAAATATAGGCTTCCAAGCACACACAGAAATGCCCTTCTCTAAGCTACAGCCTAGCATATCTGCAGACATGCCTCCAAAGTGTGCAGATAAAACATGTGTACCCAGGCAGCTCTTCCAAGAGACAACCACAGCTGCAGAGAGTGAGTCATACAGTGAGTCAACACCTGAACAGGACATCACTTGTGTTTCTATAATTTAATCATAGGGGTCAAGATCAGAAAATCCCAGTGTTATTTTATAATAAAAATATATGAAATTACCTCTCTGTGGATTCATCGTTAACATACAGAACTTTGTTCCTCCTACAGACAGCAAAACTATGTCATCTGTGATTCTGTGATTAGCCTGTGGTTCCGCTGTACGGGTTTTTTAAGGAATAGAAGGCAGATAAGATGGACTTAGCTTTTTCTTATTAATCAAGATCTCCTAAGGAAGTTGTAACAGGCTGTGCCACAGCTGTGCCTAAGCACTCTGGAGGAAGAGATAAGATTATTTCACCTGCAGTTTAACAAGCCACTAGTAATTGATCATTGATTCTCACTGCACATGTGATCTAAAATGTGTCAGCTCAGGCTTCAGTCTAGGTTAATGGGAGAAAAAATGTTTTCCCTGACCAGGAAAGGAGCAAGCACCTTGGCAGTCAGCTGCCTTGGCTACCATGCAGTAACTTATCAAGGTTCAGAAATCCACTGAACCATTAGAGACAAAACAACTTATCACCCTAATTAAAATGCAGCTCTGGAAGCTGCCCTTCCAGAGTGATGGTATGTACAATGCTGGCTCGTCTTGTACAGGAGTGATTATGCAAAGTCATGAGTTCACTTTATAGATGGCAGAGCAATATTAATGAATGAGCTCTTGAAAACAGAGAAGGCTGTGCAAAGCTTTCCCTGCAGGATAAGAAATTATACTCTCAGTGCTGAATAAAAGCTTGAGTTTATTCCTAGTGGACATTTTTGATGTAATTTTTTTCTGCATTACACTGTATCTACTACAAAACAGTATTGCAAGAACTTACATGACTTCTATTTAGTAATTGTGCTTTTCTTTAAGAAATAAGCCTGGCCATTGGGTTTGTGTGGGTAGGTCACTTCTACTCCACCATATTTTAGGATGCTTCAAGACAGATGTGAACAGGCAGCTGGATAGGGTGCAGAACTCTGAGGAAGGAAGGGGAGAAGGAAAGGGAGAAAGAAGGGGAGAAAGAAGAGTGGCCTGGGAGTCACCTTGCCCGGGCAAGATCTGTGGGAAACCAGGTCACCTACTGCTGTCAGTGGGAGGGCAGAGTGTCATGAGCTAGTTGTTGTGCAGGACAAGTGGCTCTGACACATGATATAATAGCCCTTCTGTCCCTTCATACTCCAGAGATGTTGCAAAGGCTACAAGCTGCACTTCCCTGGGCTCTTACTTCAGCTATCCATGCTACCCTCTGACCTTCCAGATCATGTTCGTGGAAGAAATTCCCAATTAACTCTGTGAGGGCAAAATTCAGCATACTTGAACTGCGGAGAAGCCCAAGCTGAACATGTGTGGCTCTCCATCATGATCTTTCTTCTCAGCTGCTGTGATTGCACTATCCTGGTTCACAAACATTCCCACACTGAACTAGTCATCAAGATGAAAGAGGGCTTCAATCTCCCCTGCACTTAGCTTTGATTTCTGGAAAGTGAAAAAACTTTATTTTGGAGCATGCTACAAGTAAATATCTGAGAAACCAGGAGGCACAGGAAACACTACGAATGAGAAATAATAACTCCATTTTTCTCCTGTACAAACCTAGAGAAAGTTTCCTGTGTAGGCAGCAGGGGATTGGGAAACTTTGAGGAAGCAGAACATGTTGAGGAATTTCAGCCTCACAACTGAAAGCCAGTTTTGATGTATTCCCATGCTCTACAGCAATACCTTTTTATTTTCTATACTAGCAAATTGGGTGCTAGAGATGGAAGTGCAAGGAGGCTGCATCCTACAGTGATCCTCAGGGCATTACACAGCCAGCATTAGGCAGATAGCCAAGAAACAACAGAAGCACTTTGCAAAACCTCCTTGTTAAATCTACAGTTTTTCTCCATTTGGGGGATTTTCTACCATTGGAGGTGATGTTTTGCTCTGTAATAGAGAATTTTTAAAAGTAGAGTATTACTGCAAAGTTCAATAATCATTCATCTAAAGCTTTCTGGCAACAATCTGCCTCATTCCCTCCTTGGGCTCTACCCGATCAACAATGTAATCTTAAACCGCAGAAGCAGATTAAAATCAGCAGTTGTTAGAACTCCACTCTCTTAAGGAAAAAATTGGCACAATTACTAGTCACTACCTTGTTCCATTCATCTTTTTCCTCTTCCTTCTTGAGTGATTCTGTACTGAGGGCATATATCGTTAGCACTCACAAACCAAATGAAGATAAACATCCTGTAACAGATTTCAGAACCATTCTTGAACTAGAAGTATGAATATGATGAGACACTAAAATGCACTCTGAAGTTAAAAGGATACTTTTAGAAAAAATCTCTGTTGAAGGCTAATACTGTGTGGAAAATTCACCAAAATGAAAATAGCCCAAAGAGATGTCTTATTTGTGGAAATAAACAGAAAAACAACTACATAAACAAGGAAATAACAGTCCTGCAAAGATTTATGCCTTCCATTTCAAAATCTTTGCTTCTCCCAGGGTTCTTGCATTGCCACTGCATATAATGGTAGTGCAGCTGTGCCTGCATTTCCTTGCATAAAGAGTTATTTTTAATACAGACTGGGTACAGAAAAAACAGTGGCACCCTAAGAATGTTTTCTAATGAGAGGGGAAGACATCAACTACAACATTTGACATAAACAAATCTAGAGAACAACTTCTCTTGACAATTATCAGAGTCTTCAATAATGTTGCACTGCCTGTAGCATCAGAATGTAAGACTAATTTTTGTAAATGAAATACCTGAGGATTTGGGGGGTTTGCCTCTCTGTGGATGACCTATGATGTGAATTTAACTGTGGTAGCTACAGTGGTGCCAGCCACAATTATTCCTTGTCCATCTTTGCAGCTAGTATTTTGTCCAGCACCAACTTGCACACTGTGAACTTCAGCAAAGAATCCTTTGTGTGCATAGATCAGGCTGTGTGCAGGCCAGGGTCTGCTGGGTGGTGTGTAGAACTTGTTGACAGCTTTCAAAAAGACATTCAGTCAGGGCAAGCAATTGCCAAAAGTAGGGAATAATTACTATGTCAGCCAGACCACTCTGGGAAAGCAGGTTTCCAAAACAAATGTGGCCTAATTTGCATCATCAGGACATGGCTTTGCCCTATGCAATGTTTGGAACAAGTGGTGTGTTCCTTCTGGAAAATGCATGAGCCAGCTTTCCTCCCTGAGAAGAGACAAAAAAGGTGATGCCACACTCATCTCTTCCTTCCTGCAAGGCAGCCATATTCCCAGATCTCTGCCTGCAAAACAGAGATGTTTTGTCTAGGAAGTGTCACCATAAAAAGCCAGATAGATTAGCTCACAATTTTCCCACCACTAGTTTCATGGCAGCTGACAGAGATTTCTGTTAATTTCCATCTTAGAAAAAAGTGTTTTGAAAGATGCCTCCTCACCTTCATGCAGCCATTCACATAAATGCACTAAGAGGCCAATTGTTCAGATCTTCAAAAGGTCTTTGTAGCTTGGCACTTCACACAGTTCCCTTTGCTCTCTGCCCAGGAAGGACTAACTGAGGCATTCAGTTTGTATTGCCTGGTTAAATGAGTTTGCAACACATTTTAACACTGGGCTCATCTTGCTCTGTCTTTTGCCACAACCTTGCCTTGATCAGATAGATAATCGAGCCTGCCTGTCTGCACCAGAGCAAATTTTCTCTGGATTTTCCTAGATCCCTATATTCCATGACAACTCACTCCATTTAACACAATGTAGAGATTTATTACTGTGAAAATATCTTTTCTGAAATCGAATTTGAGTACTAAAAGCCAAGCTTTGCAAAGGGAAGGCAAATGAGAACATTTTAGCAGGTAATAAATGAGTGATGAAGCTCATGAGTTTTCTCAGAAGGGATCCATGTCTTGTGGTCAAAAGATTTTGGATAATGATCTCCTAAAAATAATGTACTATCTTGTATACTCTGGGATGTGCTCTTGGTCGCTGTACGGGTATTAGATGGTGAGTTGGACTAGATGATCCTTGTGGGTCCCTTCCAACTCATAATTTTCTGTGATTCTGTGATTCTGTGTATTCCAGTGACAGAATAGTTATTGTACAGCTAATACTTCAGGCTGCATGAGACAGTATGGTTTAGTAGGTCATGTCCTTGAAAGATATTTGAAAGGGGAAATAACTTTTACAAAACCAAGAATGAATTAGTAAGATACTAATTCATCATGCTCTTTTGAAGTGAGAACACCTAAAGGCACACTAACATTACTTGGTAATTTTTGATCTGATAGCACAATTTAACAACTTGCTTAAGCCTAAATTTGTTCACAGAATCTTCTTACACTTATTTTTTTTCTAGACATTACCTGCGTGATTAAGTTTGGTTCAAAGCAGATAATGTGCCTCATGACACAGGTGTTCACTGCAGCATCTAAACTTTGGAAGGGCATCCTGATGATGATTGTTTACTGCTATGTGAATCAGCTGGTTCCACTGGAGCAAAGAACAGGTTTATGTTAATTGTAAAAGTGCTACACATGAGAATTACCCAAGCCTCAAGAAAATGACAAAAGCATAGTCAGTCATGAAGGCTACAGCTCACAGATGGAAAGAGTTCTGATGCCATCTATGGAGGATACACAGGAGGGAATGAAACAGGCAGGCAGCTTCTGCATGATTTCAGGCCAAGCAGAATGAGGTTTGGCTAGAAATCCTTTGAATTTCTGGTGCAATCTACTGAGCCCTGGTGTCTAACCCAGTGTGGTCCGACTGACAACTTGTAGTCAAATCTAGCATATAGAACACTCCATCTGGTCTCTTCCCTGAAGGAGATTAAATAGTTGGTCAAGTATAAATGACCCTTGAAGAGACAGATGTCTCTTCCAGAGGCTATGAATGAGCTGCCACAGCAATGCTGCTGCCACTTCTGGATGGCAGGGGCAGGAGACAGAGAAACACCTTCCAGCCATCACTGCCTTTTCCCAGTTCCCTCTCAATTACTACCGCAACAGCAGATCTCCCCAAGACAAGCACAGGATGCAGCTGATACTACTCTTGATGGTAGGAAATTGAGGCAGCAACAGTTTCCAGGAGATGAGAGTGGCCAGTAGGAAAAGAATTAAGGATGTCAAACAAAAGGAACAGCACCACCCTAGTGCTCTTGTGGTATCTAAGAGAGTCTTGATACTGAGCACATAGGCAGTATGACAGGGAGAGACAGGCAGAAATATTGTGATGCTACTGGCAATGCTGCAGCTGCAGAGAATTGTACCAGGAGGAGAGGCAAGGGGTATCTTCAGGGCTCCTTTACAGAACATGGACAGCTGGAAAAGGGTCTGCCTGAAAACAGCCCTGGGGCCAAATAAACTTTGCTGACAGCTATCTGAGGGCTAAAGAAAGAAAAACTCAAGGGTGGAAGGAACCCTTGCTGATAGGAGTGAGTAATTCACTATTCACATATGACAACTGTTCATCTTTTCCTAAATGTTCCACCGATAATGAAGGTTTTACTGTTCCCTTAGCAAAACATTCAGTGCTTGTCAGTGATAATGTGTTTTCCATTAAAATTATTTGAGGAGGCATTTCACTTTCTCAGCTTTCAGGGTGAAGCTTGGCTTGGTTTTGGTTTACATGTTCACTGAGGCTTTGAATCCTGCCCTCAGTTTTGGGTTTCAGATTCTAAGGCTGCTTCAGAACAGCATGAGATAACTACGACCCATATTCCTATGCTCTTGTGTTCCTCTCCACACTCCTGGTTTTAGTTTAACAGATTAGTCAGTGCGTCATAAAGTGAGGGACAGAATGGCCCTATTCATACACTTCAAAATGATAAGCAATCCCTCTCTAGGTAACTCCTGAAAGGATGTTACATTTGTCTTATTGACACCAAAAGGACATGGAAAACATGAAAGACTCACTTTCTGTGTTTCTCAGGATTCTGGCTGAAGAACAGTTATGGCTGGAGAATTGTTTTTTCTAGCATTGTGCGTGATCAATGCATCTGGCCACTGCAAAAGTATTTTTAGGGGACATTCAAGCACTTGGGGGAAAAAAAACCAAAGTCAGGTTCAAAAGTTTTTTTGAATGATCTCCAAAGAGATCATGTACTGAAGTTCTTTCATATTCCACTTTAGTACAGTGGTGAGTGTTCCCACCTCTCATGCAGGAGACCAGGGATTCAATTCCCGTCAAGGAGGCAGTGGTGCCATTTAAGTCGGACTCGATGATCCTTGTGGGTCCCTTTCAACCCAGAATATTCTGTGATCTGTAATGGGTATTTCTATTGTACCAGATGACTGATGAAGCATTAATCAGCTTATCTACCGGCTTCTGTGTGCTAAAGCAACATTTTCTCATGCTATTGCTATTGATCCATTTCCATCCCAATAGCTTACAGAATTAACTTACGGAGCATTTTAGACATAGGAAAAGTAGACACTACACAAAAGTGCTCTCTGTTTTTATTAATACACTATAGGTTTGGCTTGGCATCACTGATATAGAAGAAACAGTAACTTGACTGTCACTTAGCCTTTTAGGTATGTGACATATCTTCATCTCCCCATGGAGTTAGTGCTAACCTGAAATGGAATGTCCACAGCTTGCCAATAGTGTTTGTCCATTTAGTACTGACAGATAAATTTGCTGTAGGATTACAGCTCACATGGAGCCTAAGCACACTATCTTCTAACTTATCAATATTTACAGTTTTCAGCAAGCCACTTTCATTATCAACATTCAGTGTCTCTGTTCCCTGTTAGTTCCTGCTCCAGCAATTACAGTGGTAAAAGTGTTTAATGAAGAATTTTCTTACACAGCCTAATAAGACAAAAATGTTAGAAGGAAAAAAATTTGAGAATCAGAAATTTTTCAAATACTACTTTTAATTCAATAACATCTTTTTCACATACTTTCATTGAAAACAGACAAAAAAATTTGACAGATATCCCAGGAAGATGATCCATCTCCATAGCTCACATTCTCATAACAAGGGCCTAAATAAACACCAGCTCTTTTCACAGGTAGGACTGGCTCAGAGAAGAAGTGAAGTAGATAATTGCAGAAAAATCCACACCAGCTCAGCAGCAGTGGCAAAGTAGCATGGCCCCATTTGCTCTAACTGGTTCAGAGCATAGAGAAGAGGCAGGCTACACAGCCCTCGCAGTATGCAGCTACATCTACCATTGCCTGCAGCCCTGCCCTTGCTCCTTATCTACCTCTGTACTCTGGCATTTGCAGTTGCTGTTCCACATGCTGTTGCACTGAATAACTGAAACCAGGTGTTATGGTTTAGGGGGTTTTTTGCTGCTCTGGCAGTGAGGGGGTTAACAGCTCAGTTCTTGCCTGGGCTCTCCGTGCTGCCATGGCCTTCAAGGTTATAGAGATAGAGGCGTCTCTGTGAATAACATACTTGGGAAAGAAGAAAAAAAAGTTCAGTAGCAAGATGTAGAGTGCCGGCTCAAAACCTGCATCAGGAGGCTGAGAGATCAAAGGCCCCCAGGCCCACGAGAGAAGGGGGAGAGATGTTCTTCCAGGCATCCCGCTGCTGCTTGTGAATTGGACCAACCATAGTGAAAACCTATGGACCAGAGAGAGAGAGAACCAGTACTGCAGAATCCATCTAAGCCACGACTGAAGATGGAGAGGTAAAAACTGGACGAACTGCTGATGTTTTTTTAAAGCCCGGTAACAGAAGCCTGGAGCTACCTGAGAGCTCAGCAGAGATCCTGTGGACAGACTTTTGGTGCATTGTGATAGGATCTGTGTACTTTGGGTGGGCTCATTATGAAGCAGAAAGAAGCCAGTACTTAAAAGCTGCATGCTGTGACATGCCACTTGGACCACAGAGAATTTTGGCTATGTTTTTAACTTTGGTAGCATTAATGTAAGTCTCATGTATTTAAAATACTACTAGTTCAGTTCATTGGACAGTCTCCTTGACCAAGAGCTTTCTGCTTTAGTGTTTCAGTTTCCACTATACATCATCTGCATTTCTGCTTCCACAAGAGTTCAATTTCCTAATTGCATTCATAAACTGTAGCATTCTTTAGGTGTACACTGCATAATTACAAGAGAACACCTAAGTTTCACAGTTATTTTAATGGTGTGGCTTTTTACAGCAGCTTTCTCCTTATTTTTATCATCTTCAGCATCATCTGTGATATAATACTCAGACTGGAAGAAACCAGAAGATGTGGTTTTTCCAATTCAATTCAATACAGTAATCCCTGTATTGGTTGGTTCCAGAAAGATGACGCAATAAACTAATTTCATGAAGTAGTGGTAAATACAGTAAATATGGTAAATACAATAAAGCTGGTAAAGCCAAGGGGGTGAAAAAAAAGCGATGTACTGCAGGCAGGAATGGTGACTTGTGAAGTAGCAAGAGGTTACTGTATTTGAGTTTTTAAGACTTCTCTCAAAAATTAGGAGCTCGTATCAGTGTTTGGTTTCACAATATATTACCAGAAACTAGTTGAAATTTGCTGTAGCCATTTCACTTGCTGTAATGAATATTTTGTTCATAGACACACAGTAGGTTGCTTTGCTGTATTCCACTGGACAAGATCTGCACAGTGTTTGAATTGTGTTCAGTATCATAGAGATGCAAGTGTTAGAGAATTACTTCAGACTTGCCAGATTTATCTCTGATGTGTTGGAAGTTGTTCAGACTTTTGTCTCAGCCACACAAAAATTATTTATTTGAGGAGTGTGATCATATTGCCATGAGTTATTGAGCATTGATTCTTTTGAAAATGCAAAGTGCAACACTAAATAGTAAAGGAAGTGGCACATCACTCCATTCTAAGCTGACTTACTATTCTGCCTTAAGGCTTGTAATGTTTCACAATCTTTAAAATAAAGATCGGCTCAGATTAAAGCATCTGATTAAAGTCATCTCAAGGAAAGGGTGGAGGTGAACTGCAATTAACCTCTTTCCTTCTGATATCTGTCCATGTAAATAAAGCATAAGAAAGGATAAGAAATAGGAACAAATATTTCTAATTATTATAAAAAGTTTATTTAAACACTAGTTCACAAAAATATTGGAGAATTATGCTTTCTTTCTAAAACAATGTAGTCCTTCCAGATTGGACATACTGTGCTATGACTCTCTTAGCTCTTTAAGTGGTATACATATTAGGTGAAGCCTCTGTGACTAATAGCTCATTTGATTCAGTGGCAGAATGTAAACTTTTCTGAAAAGTTCAGTTTAGCTAATCTATAATAATGGAGGTTGTTTTTTGCATTCAAATGGATAAATGACTAATTTAGAGTAAGCAGAATTCCTAGTACGAGAAGCTGCATTTTGCTGGGGCCAAGGAAATCAAGGAAGGTTGCAGCTGAGCTTCCACTTGACAAGTACCTTTGGTTAGGGCCCTCCTTGTGGCTGGGCATACTTTGGGTTCAAAGAGTCATACTGCTTCAGAACAGCTGAACCAGCACCACTGAGAGGCATGTTCGAAATCTCCTGAGCCCAGAAATGGTTGAACTTTGATTTTCCAGTCACTTGCCCTTACTGAGTTCAGCTCAGCATGAATAACACTGAATATCCACTGGGGGCAAAGTCCTTTGCACTATGCCTGTCTGAGTGGCAGGGGCGGGGTGTTCCTGCATCCTGGTTGTGGAGCCTATTGCTACGTCATCCTTCACAATTGATGATGTGGCCAATAGGCAACACTAGGCGGTATCACAGCTTTAACGTCAACTCACCATGAGCGCAACACCAGGACTTGAAGTGTGGGTGGGGGATACACGTGAAAGGCCATAACTAACCATTCAACTAAGGCAAGAGGATGATTGAGCCCTGAGTAGGTGAGGATTACAGAAGGATGGTTGGGGTTAATAGGAGGACAGCACATAAACCAGGATAAAGGAAGAAAAAAAAGCTTTTATTTGCTTTGTTTTATGGAGCCCATAATGTAATAATGCAGTATTCCTTTCTTTTTTCAGTGTTTGTGGATGGGAGATAGGAATGAGAGGATAAGTTTCAAGCATGCTCAGAACAAGAAATCAGGAAAGCATCTCTAGTTTTGTTCTTTATCGGTGCTGGTGGGAAGAAGTGTGCTGGTGAGGGAGCAGAGCAGACCTCATTTGCATGTCAGCTGAAGGAGTGGTGAGCAGAGTGGGAGGACAGTAAAACCTTTTGTAGGTTTCTGAGATGAAGAGAGCTGTGAAAATGTAAAATTTTGTCTCACTTCATTTGATCATTACTGTGTGGGGCACTGAATAAAACTGAAATCTTTGATTTTATTGGATGAGGGATTTTGAGAGAGAAAGGGTGTATTTAGTATTTATTAATCTTGTCATATCTTTGTGTTTATTGCAATTATTGTATTTTTATGAGTGTAATTACACTATTCAACTAATCGTATGTGATTCTTGTATTCAATATGAGTGTATTGCAGAACTTGTATTGTCATTAATACTTAATAAGCTCATTCTAAAGGAAAGATGGAAATAGGATGTTTTTAGGCGGGGGGGTGGCAGGGGGGAAATAGTGACATTCATCTGGGTTTTCCCTCTTCTTTTCTTTTTTTTTTTTAAAAGCTGTTTGAAAAATTTAAAGCAGTGGCTTTTGCATGTGTTTGTTTTGAGAAGATAAGTTTCTCCTTTTGTCTCATTTAGTCCAGCCCATTTAGACTCTGGAGAAGAGTACATGAAAAACTCTATTGTAGGGCCAGTGAGACAAAATACTGGTGCCTGTACTGTCTTTTACAGTGGCAATATAAGTTGCTACCGAGAGAAAGTAGATGAGGCCACTATCAGAAATCTATTTCCTTAGAGTTCCTTAGTGCCCAGAAGTCTTGGTTAAAAGATACCTGAAAATAACACACCTCACTGCCTGCTCCCTCTTAAGGATTTGTCTACTCTCTTTGAAGGCTTTGATAGTATATCCCTTTTGTCTATTTTAAATTAGCTTCAGCAGGTGCTCTCTAGTTCTAGTGTAGCATGATGTAGTAAATTTCACTTCTGTAATCGGGTCAAATGCTTTTTGTAAATTCAAATGTACTATCCCCTTTGTCCATCCTACAGAACTCCAGCAGACCAGGGAGGCAGGACATCCCTTCACTCCAGCCATGCTGACAATTTTTCAGTACACACTGTTTATTCGTGTATTCAGCAATGCCTTTCTTTACTGTAGACCTTCTCTACCGTTTTCCCGTGAGTCAGACTCACTGTACAGTAGCTCCCAGGTTTCCCTGCCAGCATTTGCTGTAGATAGGCAATAGTTCTGTAATTTTATATCTCATTTCCTTCTGAACTCTTGGATGAATGCCATCTGTTCCTGGTGACGTATTAACATTTAATTCCTCTGATTAGTTTAAATACTTTTGTTACACCTGCTCCAAATCAATTATGTGTGTGTGTGTTGTGTATTTCATCTGAGCTCTCTGCTACAAGGGATTTATACATTATAAGAGTCTTACCAAGACTGAAGCAAAGAACCTACTTAGTTTCTCTGTTGTGGCTATTTTGGCCCCAGTTTCCAGTCCTTGGGCAGTTATACTTCAGTTTTTCTTCCTGCTTGTCCAGTTCAGGCAGTTTGACATCCAGGAATAAGAAACATGCAGTACCTTCTGGGGTGCCTTCTCCTCTTCTCCCCTGTAAAAGTTCAAGTTGTGGAAAATACAAGTCATATCATTTGGGCTGGGGTCCAAGAAAATATTAATCTCATACCCTATTCATCTTCACTATGAAACTCATGATTTTATAAGCATCTATCATATCGTATCTTAGTGGATGCTTCTGGCTTCTTTTCATACAGTTGAAGGCCCTTATCCTTCTCTGGGCCTCCAGCTGGAGATTTTTTGTTTCCTTGCCTATTATTCTTTGCCTAGTTTTGTGCAGTTTAGGATAATTTTTGTGTAGAATATAAAGTGTAAAGTAGGGAATCCTGCAAGCCTGTTCATTATCGTACCAGAACTCCAAGTTTGTAACAGACTCTGCCATGGGGATTTGCAGTCCTTTTTCCACTCCACATTCAAAAAGCATCCCATATTTTCATCTGTGTTTTCTAAGAAAAAAAATGTGCATGCATACTATGGACAATGCCTACTGTGGTTATTTGCACAGTTAAACCTTATAGCTGAACTAAGTTAGATGCTCACCATCTGTGAAGAAATAAATTTGTCAGAAAGTTAATTCTAAATGTCAAAGGAGCAAGGTTTTGTTGGATTAGCAAACTGAATCAGCACATCATGCTGTGAAGCATGATCGAGCAAGAGAGTTGTGCAGCAGGGGTCTACACACATGGCCTCTGTGAGAAGAAACGAGAGTCTACCTCTGCATTAGGTGGGGACAGTTCCTTACAGCTCCAAAAATGAGGCACCACATGACACATAGCTGAGTTTGTCAGCCAAGCTGGTGGCACCTCTGTGAAAACATATTTAAGAAGGAGTTAGAAACCTGCAGAGGAGCAGAGGGAGAGAAGAGTGAGAAAATGTGAGAGAAACAGACCTGGAGACATCAAGATCAGAGAAGAGGAGGAAGGAGGTACAAATTTCCCTGCAGTCCGTGGAATATGGCGGAGCAGTTACTCACATTGAAGCCCATGGAGTTCCCCATGCAAGAGCTGGTGGATGTATCCTGGAAGAAACATACAGCTCATGGAAAGCCCATGTTGGAGCAGGTTTCCTGGAAGGATCTGAGGTGCACGCGATGGAACAGTTTATTTTTGAAGTACTGTACCCTGTGGGAAGGACTCTTGCTGCTTCAGTGAGGGTGAGGAGATAGAAGAAGTGGAGAGGAGCAGTTATGGATTGACTGCAACATCCCATTCTTGGTCTGCCTGTCCCACCTCAGGTAGGGGGAGGTAGAACAGTTACAAGAGTTGGGAAAAAGGGATTGAAGTTGAACCCGGGAAGATGGTCTGGAGTGAAGGGGAAAGTGGTTTGGTTTTATCTTTCTTTCTCACTATCCTACTTTTCCTCTCTCTTTTATTTTTTTAATAGGTAATAAATGAAATTAATCTTCTCCAGGTCCAGACTATTTTGCCTGTGACAGTGACTGGCAAGTGATCTCCCTGTCATTATCCATGAGCTTTTTCACCTTATGTTCTCATTCTGTCATGAGGAGGGAAGGTGAGAGAGCAGCTGAGTAGATATCTGGCACCTAGCCAAGGACATCTGCAGTTGTGTTATTCCATGTATTACAGAAATTGTATTCTGCAAGTAACTCATTGCATATGCAAAGTAGAAGTATAGAGTATTCATTTGGTTGATGACAAGTTCAATATGAATCAGCAATGAATGCTCTCAGCTCAGAAGGCCATTTGTATCTTGGACTGTATGGCAAGCAGGTCCAGGGAGGTGGTTCTCCCACTCTAGTTCACTCTTGTGAGAACCCTACCTGGAGTAACGCATCCAGTTCTGGGGTCCTCATCACAGAAGGACATGGTCCTGATGGAGTGAGTCCAGAGGAGGGCCAGAAAGATGATCAGAGGGCTAGAGCACGTGGACCTGCGGTCTTAACTAAGATGGTTGTGGTTGTCCAGCTTGGAGAAGAGAATAATCCTGGAAGACCTTAGAGCAGCCTTCCAGTACTTAATAGGGGGCTACAGGAGATCAGGAAAGGGACATTTTACATGGGCATGTAGTGATGTGACAAGGGTAATTGCTCTTGACACCACTGATCTAGAGATCAAGGACGACAGGGTTGAAAGCCTATGGGTTAGGATCAAAGAGTTAGCTAATAAATTTGATACCGTGATTGGAGTGTGCTACAGACCGCCCAATCAGGAAGATGATGTTGACCTATTGTTTTATAAACAACTGGAGGACATCTCGAGATCGCGCTCCCTAATTCTCATAGGCAACTTCAACCTGCCTGATATCTGCTGGGAACTTCACACAGCAGAAAGGAGGCTGTCCAGAAGGTTC